>NC_069467.1:26432085-26452952 GCF_026875155.1 Cherax quadricarinatus
GCCTACCACCTGGGTGTGAGGAATGCTTATTTAGGAAGAAGAATTTATGCGTACAGTTCGTCAATAACCCGGGCCGTAAGACGTCAGATCAGAAACCCTGAAAGGGAAATTTTAAGACATTTCATTAGTCCATCTTAAATTTTTTCAAAATTATTAAGAAACACGTTACTAGCCTATAAAATGCTGTGTTTATTTGTTATGGGGGGGTGGTATTTGGGGTGGAGGGAAAACATTATTTTTTCTTGGTTCTGGACCAGAAAAACGTATAGAATCTGCATTTGGGCCCCCATCACTTTCCATAACCCAACACTTTGTTTAAAATTTCTCGGCATAAATTTAAATCATTTTTTCTCCCTTTATTTATGATGGCATCTAAAGGTAGTTGTTAGAAACAATTAAACCAGGAACAGGGTATGTCGTGGTAAAAAATATGGCTTTTGGCTGCATTAAATACGTGTACTGGTGCCAAGGCCGACTCAACCTACATCTACTGGCTACCTAACCTGACTTCCTACAAATAAATACACCACTTCTCATTTCTTTAAGACACATATTTTTTAAAGGAAAATAATGAGTGTATGTATGTTATTTTATCTCTCGGGGCTCTTTAATTTTTTTCACAAGTCGGCTGTCCCCCACCGAGGCAGGGTGACCCAAAAAGGAAGAAAACCCCCAAAAAGAAAATACTTTCTCATCATTAAACCTTTCACCCACCACACATATCCTGCTTTGCGGGGCACCCAGGTACAACATTTTTTAACCCTATATAAAATACCCCTACAAACTGCCAATACCCCAAAAACCCCCATTTAAAATGTAGGGATTTTATTCCCATTTCCAGCACTAAGTCCGGGTATATAAAAACCGGTTTCCCCGAATCCCCAAAACCATTCGCTCCTTCACTCCCATCTTGTCATGCTCACACATGCTTGTTGGAACCCAAAACCCCTTGCCCACAAAAAACCCCTTTTCCCCCCCCCCTTTTAACCTTTTTTAGGACGACCCCTACCTGCCTTCCTTCCCTACAGTTTAATGCCTTAGTCATTTACTTCGATCTATTCTCTTGAATGACCAAAAACCCCCTCAACAACCCCCTTTTTTGCCCTCTACTAAACTTTTAGAAAAATCCACACCTTCCTGCAAATATTTAACCACACATTTCCCTTGACAGGACATCCCCCACTGCCTCCAGCCCCCACCTTGCGCAGCATTTACAAACCCAAAATTCACACCCATAAAGATGTTGGGGATCACTATCTTTCATCATTCCCTTCTTTTTCCCCCATGGGTGTGTTTTTTGCTCCACGATACCTCAATGAACCCCTCGCCTTTTTTTCCTTCATCATTCCTGGTTAACCTCTCCCTTTATAAACCCCTCTGCTGACAATCAACCCCAAATATCTGAAAACATCACTTCTTCCATACTCCTCTCCAAGTGAACCCCCCCAAAATTTTTTTTTTTCTAGATCATTTGTAACCTCATCAATTACTCTTTCTATGTTCACTTTCAACTTTCACATTTTCACACCCTCCAAACCTCCACTGACTTTTGCAATTTTCTTTTGAATCTCCATAAGCCATATATCAGCAAAAATTAACTGTGTCAAATCCCCATGTATTTGATTTCCCCTTATTAATCCCAAAAAAATTTAAGAAAATTTTTTTAAATTTAAAAAAATTAAAACAACCATGGTCATTTTAAAATCCCTGTCTAAAGAAAACCCACTTCCCGCACTTCCTAAACCCGAGCCTCCTTCCTCATAAAAAAATTTTTCAGCATTAAGTAACTTTAAAACCCTTTCCTACACAGTGTAACCGGGGATACAAACTTAATTTATTCCAGAAGGCTATTCCATGCCTTTTTCCGAACAAATTTTTTCCCAAAAGGAATATTAAATTTTGGGTGAGAGGGGTACTGTGCCACGGGGCACAGTACCTTCCCATTTTTTTTCTCTTCCCCCAAAATTGACATAGACAAGGATTCGCCACAGCCCCTAGTTTCCTTTGCAGATGACACCCGAATCTGCATGACAGGTCCCCCATTGCAGACCTGCAAGGCTCCAGGCGACATAACCAAATTTTTCAGGGGGTGCAGAAAACAATAGAAGTTCAACGAGGGGAAAAATTTTTTTTCAATTACTCCAATAGGGTTAAATATGAGGAAATTAAAAAAACTTCATCAAGTACAAAAAAAATTCCTTCCAAAAATCGGGTCTCCCTCAACTTTCGCATTTCAACTTTTGGGGGCTTCACACTTCGCAAATTTCCCCCAACCCGCCAAAATTTCCCAGCCACAAATCATATTTAATTTTACCGCCACGAGCCCTTTTCCCCCTCCCCCGCCCCCTGCAACTGGCAGCCGCCCCCTCCACTGTGTGGTGGTGTTTTGTTTTTTATTATTTGTTTTTAAAACAGTATAAATAATGAAAACCCCATCTATGACTGCAATTAGAATGGTTTATTCGACAGGTTTTGGGAAGGTGACATCATGTGTTTACTCTTGAACACAGCAAAGAATAAAACATTTCTGCTTGCTAAATAATAATAATAATAATAATAAATAATAAATAATAATAATAATAGTAAATACATAAAATTTGAAAAAGGAAATTGACAAAAATCGGGGGTTTGAAGCAGGGTGGGGGAAGTGGTTGATGCTCGTCAGTGTGGCTTTGTTTATGCGGAGTGAGTATTAGTCTCCGTGCTCTTAAAATTTTTCACAATAATTTATTGTTTTGGGTTTTTAATTGATGTGACTTGAGTGGTAGGGCGTTTTAGAGGCAGTGGTAAGGCATGGTGAGGCAGCAGTTCAGGCATGGGAGAGGCAGTGAATTTACTACATGTAGTTTAAATAAAAAAGTACATTTTGAATAACATTTATTATTTTTTTATATTATAAATGAAAATTTAAAATTAAAATTTTCTATTATTTTTAAACATATATGTAGTAAATACCCCTCCCCACCCCCTGCCTCACCCCCTGCCTCACCCCCTGCCTCACCCACTGCCTCACCACTGCCTCACCCCTGCCCCCACCCCTGCCCCTACCACTGCCTCTACCCGCCTCTACCACTGCCTCTACCCCTGCCTCTACCACTCCTCTATCACGCCTCTATCACTGCCTCATCACTGCCTCACCACTGCCTCACCCCCCTGCCCCACCCACTGCCTCACCCATGCCTCACCCCCTGCTCACCCCCTGCCTCACCCACTGCCCACCCATGCCTCTCCCCGCCCTACCCCCTGCCTCCCCCACTGCCCCATGTTTCAAAAAAAGCAATTCTAAAAGCTTAGGATCCCAGTGAATACTAGAAAGGACTGCCCCTTTTAGCATCCACCTGTTACTGGGTTTTCGTAACAATTTTCAGTATCCTTGTCCACTTATCCATTAGAATTCGGTATGATTTAATATGTTCAGGATTTCAACTGGGAGGGTACTCTGAGAAATTAAAATTTAAAATTTTTTAAGTCTAGGGATATTTTCAAATTAAATTAAATTTAAAATTTAAACACAGTAATCAAAAAAAATATCACTTCTCTCAAGTACAATATTTTTGCTGAAAGCACTATAATTTATAATTTTTAAGTACCCTCTGGTACATTAACTTTAATAAGATATTACAAATTGCAAGTTGTATGTTGTGTAAGTGCTTAAGTAGTTCGCTAAGTTCCACTCGACTGACTTTAAAAAAGTGACTGACAAAGTCCTCAAAAAAAAACTTCTTAACCAAAATGGCAGTAAACATCTGCTTAACAATAAAAAGAATGCTAATCCCAAAAGCAAAATAACAAGCAACTGCGACACAAAATCAGGAACAAGGAGATAATATAACGACACTAAGTAGGGACCATCTGCAGTCCTCCAAAAAAGTTACCAACTCCCATACTACTAAAATCTAAGTTCAGCCTAAGAAAATCCCCGACTGTGATAATACACAGATACCAGTACATGTTAGTGAGGACCTGAGTTACAACGTCGAAAATCACTAAGTCTATACAATGTTCTGTGAACAGAGTTCTCCCAGAACTAACAAGAATAATGAGACAGACACTCTGTCCAACACCAAGAGAGTCTAGCCCAAAAACTGAATACTTCGGCGAGGTGAGGACACCCCCCCCCTCGATCACGCGATAGCCCGTGGGTTGCTGCCCCAGCAACAACGATAAGCCGGCAGTCTAACGAGCAAAGAGCGATAATTACAGTAGTTAGACAATCAAGACTTGAACTGAGCACATAATATGTAACATCCTACCTAACAACATAACAAAGTCAAATAACCATATAAAGCAATACATTTACGATTTAGCTATATCGCAAATATAAGCAATATAAAATTATATGAAAAGGTAATAATTATATATATACATAATCATTACATACATTATATATATTGCAACCCATTCAGGGGTTGCAACACTCACCCACTGCCTCTATCACTGCCTCTACCACTGCCTCAACCACTCAAGTCACACTCAATCTACAAGCACCAAATACAATGAATTATTGTGAAATGTTGGAAGAGCACGGAGACTAATGCTCACTCCAGCATAAACAAAGCCACACTGACGATGCGTCAACCACTGCTTCAACCCTCGTATTTTTGTACAATTTCCTTCTTCAATTCTATCGTATTTATTATTATTATTATTATTATTAGTAGTAGTAGCAGTAGCACAAATGTTTGATTCTTTGCTGTGTTCAAGAGTAAACACATGTCACCTTCCAATACCTGTCCGAATAGCCATTCCAATATGCAGTCATAAATGGGTTGACATTATTTATACTGTAGTTTAATAGCAAATAATGAACAAACAAAACACTCACCACACTGAGTGGTGGGAGGGCTGGCTGCCAGTTGTGGGGGGTCAGAGGGAGGGTAGTAGGGACTCGCAGTGGTATTTAACATACATGTTATTAAGCCATAACGTATGTATTTAGTACAATTTACGACGTTTTCATGTATTTTATGATTGTTCATGGTTTGACAAGTTAAGGAAGCAGTATTGTATTATATTTCCCTACAATATATTGGGGCACCAAACATCGCGATTTTTCAACATTCACAAGGCTCTTGATCCCCTAACCCTCGTGAATGTTGAGGGAGACCTGTAAACCAACGTCAAAGACCTGGGAGTGATCATGTCGGAGGATCTCGCCTTCAAGGACCATAACATTGTATCAATCGCATCTTCTAGAAAAATGACAGGATGGATAATGAGAACCTTCAAAACTAGGGATGCCAAGCATATGATGACACTCTTCAGGTTGCTTGTTCTATCTAGGCTGGAATATTTCTGCACACTAACAGCACCTTTCAAGGCAGGTGAAATTGCTGACCTAGAAAATGTACAGAGAACCTTCACGGCGCCCATAACAGAGATAAAACACCTCAATTACTGGGAGCACTTGAAGTTCCTGAACCTGTACTCCCTGTAACGCAGGCGGGAGAGATACATGATTATATACACCTGGAAAATCCTAGAGGGACTAGTACCAAACTTGCACACAAAAATCACTCACAACGAAAGCGAAAGACTCGGCAGACGATGCAACATCCCCCCAATGAAAAGCAGGGGTGTCACTAGCACGTTAAGAGACAATACAATAAGTGTCAGGGGCCCAAGACTGTTCAACTGCCTCCCAGCATACGTAAGTGGGATTACCAATAGACCCCTGGCTGTCTTCAAGCAGGCACTGGACAAGCACCTAAAGTCGGCACCTGACCAGCCGGGCTGTGCTAGTAACGTTGGATTGCGTGCAGCCAGCAGTAACAGCCTGGTTGATCAGGCTCTGATCCACCAGGAGGCCTGGCCACAGACTGGGCCACGGGGGCGTTGACCCCCAGAACTCTCTTCAGGTAAACTCCAGGTCCAGGTAATTTCAGGCCCACAAAAATACACTTACAAAAGCATTTACATAAATACACTTACTTGATTGTTCAAGTTTTAAGCTGTTCGTATCCCGAGGTACCACTGCACTTGCGCCATTTGCCACCTTGTTTCCCTTATCCACTCAATCTGCTTTGGGACGGGTGCCTGGTTACCTAAACCGGACTTACTAGAAGTAAGTACTACTCACCTCTTGCCCTACATTAAGACTACAAATATTTTAGATAAGTAATGGATGTACTGTGTATGTATTTGTACTTCTTATTGTGTTTTTAATGCCTAGTTCTATTATTAACTTAACCCTTGACTGTCACAAGCCCATTTCTGAAACTGTTATTCTATGTTGCAAAAATTTGGAAAAAAAATATTATTTTTTTCTTATGAAAATGATAGAAAATCTTTCCCAATGGTAATGACACCAAAAGTACAAAACTTGATTGAAAACTTAAAGAATAACGCTCCCACAAAGTTAGCGATCTTGGCGATATATACTCATCAGTGATTTCGCCGAATTTGAGCCCTATTTTCAGTCATTTCCATTGTTCCAGTCGACCAAACTCATAGCTATTTCTTTAGAACTCCATTTTTTCTATCAATTGAGCACAAAAAACCGCCCATTTACCGATTTCAACTACCCAATAAAGTGGTCAGAAATTGGCAATTTGGCCAATTCATGCAAGTTAAAAAAGATGCCAATTTCAAAATAGGGTCCAGAATAAATAATGGACATTGTTGGCACTAAAATAACATATCCTCTGTTCATTAGTCATGTCTCCAGGCCCCTCTTATATTACTCTTGCTTTTATTTTTATTTTTTATTCACACAAAAAATAGAAGATTTACTGATATGGAGACTACTGCATTATTGTAAAATTGGTATAAATAATATCAGTGCACTAGTGAAAGAATATTAGACTCCCCAGTATGTGTATTGGACATGTGGTTCATTTGCTTACTCTTGAACATTGGCAAAAATTGAACATTTCTACAGTTTGAGATCAATTCAAGGTCGTTTTCATCATGAAACTAATCAAAATCATCTCTATTTCTGTAGTATGTTTTCCATTCTGTCAAATGCGACCAAGAAAACGAGAATACAACAATAAATACTATACGAAAATACGCCTCAAAGTCAGCTTTTTAATTCAAAAACACGGTCAGAGTTTTTTTTTCTCATTATGCACTGTGTGCTACAGGATTTTTTTATACAGTGCACACTGACCACACAGACCCATTCTCTCACATATGGGCCTACCAGCTTCTTCCTGCTCGATATTGAATTTTTTTTTTTTTTTTTTTTTTTTGAAGTTGGCTGTCTCTCACTGAAGCAGGGTGACCCAAAAAGAAAGAAAATCCCCAAAAAGAAAATACTTTCATCATCATTCAGCACTTTCACCTCACTCACACATAATCACTGTTTTTGCAGAGGTGCTCAGAATACACAGTTTAGAAGCATATACATATAAAGATACACAACATATCCCTCCAAACTGCCAATATCCCAAACCCCTCCTTTAAAGTGCAGGCATTGTACTTCCCATTACCAGGACTCAAGTTCGGCTATATAAAAATAACTGGTTTCCTGAATCCCTTCACTAAATATTACTCTGCTCACACTCCAACAGCTCATCAGATCATAAATACCATTCGTCTCCAATCAATCCTAACACGCTCATGCACACTTGCTGGAAGTCCAAGCCCCTTGCCTACAAAACCTCCTTTACCCCTCCCTCCAACCTTTTTAAGGGCAACCCGTACCCCGCCTTCCTTCCCCTACAGATTTATACACTCTCCATGTCATTCTACTTTGATCCATTCTCTCTAAATGACTAAACCACCTCAGCAACCCCTCTTCAGTCCACTGGCTAATACTTTTATTAACTCCACACCTCTAATTTTCACACTTTGAATTTTCTGCATAATATTTGCCCACACATTGCCCTTAGACATGACATCTCCACTGCTTCCAACCATCTCCTTGCTGCAGCATTTACAACCCAAGCTTCACATCCATATAAGAGTGTTGCTACCACTATACTTTTATACATTATACGTCCGAAACACTGGCTCGTAAGACATATATATTATATGGCCAGAACAGTCAAACTGTTAATATAAGTTAGTGTAAACTTGTTGTCTGGCATTTATAGGCATTTATAAGTGGAAAAAATGGCGTTCTGCTTTCCGGCGATGTCTTCTTTCCGGCAGTAGCCTGGAACCTAACCTCCCGTATATGTATAAGATTGATTAATTTTATTGTCCTTGCTGAGTTTTGATGGGCTAATGTGATATATCAGTCTTTCAGTTCTTTTTTTATTATTCTGCAAAAATGCTTTCTAATTTCTTTATGGTTCACTTCCTTGCTCATGTGCCATGGGTTCCCTTGTCCCGTATCAATTAGCTTCTGTGTTTACCTTGCTTATGCTCTGGAGTATTTTTGTGTATTCTGATTGTTTCTCATTTTCTCAACTCTTGCCTCTCAGCTTCTGTATCCGTCTTAGAGGGATATGTATGTTAATTGCAGAATACACCGATGGGATTGATGATAAGAGGCATTTGCAGCTCTTGGCTATCTTTATTGTTGAAACATTTTCCCTGCACAACAGGCATCTTCATTCGAATGCAGATGAATTCTGGAGACAGGAGTAGTAGTCTTGACATGCTCAGTCTATCACGTAAGTAGTGGTCTGTCCTTCAAGCCTTGAGGAGACCAACCACCTCCTACAAAGGATGATGAACTGATCACGTCTAAACTACTACTACTGTCCACCAGAATTTGCCTGCATTCAACTGAAGAAGCTTGTTATGCAGGGGAAACATTTTGGTAGTAAAGATATCCAAGTGTTGCAAATGTGTCTTATTCATCAATGTGTCAGTATTGTATGTCACAGAAACATAATACCAAAAGTAGGTAAATACGATGCAATGTGCAGTTCAGGATATTTTGTTAAGAAAACATTTCATTTATTTATAAAAAAGGCCATCCTTTATTTTTGCTTAACATAGTATATTCATTGGTGGCAGTGACTTGTTAATAAATTTGTCTATATGACATTCATGATCTTTTTATTTTTACCACATCTATTTCCCATCAAGGTGATCCCTATAAAAAATTTCTTTATGTAGCAATATTGCCTTTTATTGGATAGATTAAAGCCAGTTAAACTTCTTGACGAGTCCATTTTTTATTATCTTTATTTAAATCTCAAGCACATTGCCTAAGAAATTACTTTTCTTTCAATAGATTATTCAAGCAGAAAAGGAAGAAGTAGCTTCCATAAAGAACTTGAAAGGCATGAAGCTCAGTGAAAGCAGTTCAAGATAAAATCAGCTCTTATGCAACTAAGAGTGAAGAGGAGCAGAATTTATATAGGTGAGCAGATTGATTACTACATTGAACGTACAATAACATTCAAGTATTATTCACACTCAACAGATTTTTATCATTTATTCAGTAGTCTTGCCAAAAATGTACAGAGATCCCAATTCAAATGTCCTGAAATGCACTATCCCCACTCCTCCTTCAAAGTGCAGGCACTGTATCTCCCACTGCCAGGACTCAGGTCCAACTAGCTGGTTTTTCTAAATCCATTCATAACTGTTACATTGCACACACTCCAACAGCATGTCACGTCATAAAACTGTCTCCACACCGAAAATAATTACACTAGCCTGCTGGGTGCTCAAGCTCCTAGCATTCAAAAACCTCTCTCATCCCCTCTACCCCTTCCAAGGATGATCCCTACCCCTTTCCTTCTACCCCAAAAATTTTCTCAGGTAATGATACCTGAGAAATGCATGTGCTTTCGTTTTTTCAGGATTGATTGATAGCTTCTATACTGTACAGTTCTAATGCATACAGTGCAGTACTAATAGGGTAAATTAGAGAAAAAATAATTTTATTGAGCACCCCTTTGAGGTTGGTTCCTTGAGAAATTATTTTTTTTTTTTTTTAACAAACCGACCATATCCCACAGAGGCAGTGACCTAATAAGAAAACCAAAAGTTTCTCTTTTTAAGTTTAGTAATTTATACAGAAGGGGTTACTAGCCCCTCACTCCCGGCATTTTAGTTGCCACTTACGACATGCATGGCTTATGGAGATAGAATTCTATTCCATTTCCCCATGGAGATAGGAAATAATCAAGAACAATAACTAGTAAAGGAATGAAAAAACCCAGAGGGGTGTGTATATATATGAATATATATATATTCTTCTCTATGCATGTGCAGTGTGACCCAAGTGTAAGTAGAAGTAGCAAGTCATACCTGAAACCTTGGATGTTTGAGCAAAAAAAAGACACCAGCAGTCCTACCATCATACAAAACAATTACAGGTTTCCGTTTTACACTCGCTTGGCAGGACGGGAATACCTCCCTGGGTGGTTGCTGTCTTCCAACTTTCTACTAGGAGATGGTTCTTAAACATTAAATAAAATAGGCTAAACAGAATTTATATATCTATTTTCTTGCAGAAAGATCCAGAAGAACTTAACAATATATCCAGCAAGATAAAGGGTCTTTCATCAAAGGTGAAAAAGGCTAGGGAAGATATGGTCGATGCTAAAATGAAGCACAAGGACAAGCAGATGCAATTTAATACTGCTGAGCGCAAAATTCAAAATATTCAGAAAGAAATATCTGTCCTGAAGAAGCAGTTGAGAGAGATTATAATGAGTAAGTATGATTAACATATTTTCATAATTAATCTATCATCCAATCATATAATTTTAGCAACACCGAGCATATTAATTAATTCAGTCTTTCAGTCATTTGAACTTATTGTTTCCTTTTTTTGGGTCTAAATATTTTGGACCAAGGCTATTAAACACAGGAGTTCTTGTTTAGTGCAAGCCTGTTTAAAGTGAAATCTCGTTACCTTCTTCATTCCTTTGCATGTCTAGTACCAAAGAAATGGGTGGGTCTGCAGTCTGGCATTCAACTAGTATTCCTTTGTTGAGTCTTACCCATTTTTTACAGCCTCTTCTCTCTTTTCATCATGTTTATGACTATGCTGAGATTCAAACACAGTGACCATTGAACAATGCAGGAGTTATGGTGCCGACCCTCCCCCCTCCCCCTCCCGCACAGTCGAAAGTCCACTTGACTCAAAAACTTAACTACTAATAAGCCTACTGTTGATTGGAAGCCATACCGATAACATGAACAGTCAATTAACACATAATTTATGCATGTATTATATACTGTAATATGTGTATATAAATAGTTATATATATATGTGTATATATATATGTATATATATTATATATATGTATTCTTTTTCTTTCTTTCAACGTACCAGCCGTAATCCCACTGAGGTGGGGTGGCCCAAAAGAAAAAACTGAAGTTTCTCCTTTTAAATTTAGTAATATATACAGGAGAAGGGTTACTAGCCCTTGCTCCCGGCATTTTAGTCGCCTCTTACGACACGCATGGCTTACAGAGGAAGAATTCTGTTCCACTTCCTCATGGAGATAAGAGGAAATAAACAAGAACAAGATTAGAAAGAAAATAGAAGAAAACCAGAGGGTGTGTGTATTTATATGCTTGTACATGTATGTGTAGTGTGACCTAAGTGTAAGTAGAAGTAGCAAGACTTACCTGTAATCTTGCAATATTTATGAGACAGACAAAAGACACCAGCAATCCTACCATCATGTAAAACGATTACAGGCTTTCGTTTTACACTCACTTGGCAGGACGGTAGTACCTCCCTGGGCGGTTGCTGTCTACAACCTACTACCAACAATATTATATGTATATATATATATATATATATATACTGTATATATATGTGTAGACATTTACTAAAAAAGAGAAGAAGAAAAACTTTATAAAACTGGGTTGCTTGAATGTGCGTGGATGTAGTGCAGATGACAAGAAACAGATGATTGCTGATGTTATGAATGAAAAGAAGTTGGATGTCCTGGCCCTAAACGAAACAAAGCTGAAGGGGGTAGGGGATTTTCGGGGGGGGAAAAAAAATGGGATTAAATCTGGAGTATCTGAGAGAGAGCAAAGGAAGGGGTAGCAGTAAGTTGAATGATCAGTTATGGAAGGAGAAAAGAGAATATAATGTGTAAATGCAAGAATTAAGTGGATTAAAGTAAATGTTGGATGCGAGAAGTGGGTCAAAATAAGCGTGTATGCACCTGGAGAAGAGAGGATGCAGAGGAGAGAGAGAGATTTTGGGAGATGTTAATTTGAATATAGGATCCTTTGGAAACAAGTGAGAGAGTAATTGGGGTAGGGGACCTGAATGCAAAGTAGGAGAAACTTTTAGAGGGGGTTTGTGGTAGGTAAGTTTGGGGTGCCGGGTGTAAATGATAATGGGAGCCCTTTGAAGGAACTTTGTATAGAAAGGGTTAGTTATAGGTAATACATATTTTTAAGAAAAAGGGGGATAAATAAGTATACAATTATGATGTAGGGCAAAATGACAGTAGTTTGTTGTATTATGTATTGGTAGATAAAAGACTGTTGAGTAGACTTCAGGATGTACATGTTTATAGAGGGGCCACAGATATATCAGATCACTTTCTAGTTGTAGCTACACTGAGAGTAAAAGGTAGATGGATAAAAGGGAGAATAGAAGCATCAGGGAAGAGAGAGGTGAAGGTTTATAAATTAAAAGAGGAGGCAGTTTAGGGAAAGATATAAACAGCTATTGGAGGATAGATGGGCTAATGAGAGCATAGGCAATGGGGTCGAAGAGGTATGGGGTAGGTTTAAAAATGTAGTGTTTTGTGTTCAGCAGAAGTTTGTGGTTACAGGAAAGTGGGTGCGGGAGGGAAGAGGAGCGATTGGTGGAATGATGATGTAAAGAGAGTAGAAAGGGAAAAAAAGTTAGCATATGAGAAGTTTTTTACAAAGTAGAAGTGATGCAAGGAGGGAAGAGTATATGGAGAAAAAGAGGAGGTTAAGAGAGTGGTGAAGCAATGTAAAAAAAAGAGCAAATGAGAGAGTGGGTGAGATTTATCAACAAATTTTGTTGAAAATAAGAAAAAGTTTTGGGGTGGATTAACAAATTAAGGAAGCCTAGAAACAAATGGATTTTCAGTAAAAAATAGGAGAGGAGAGTTATTAAATGGAGAGTTAGAGGTATTGGGAAGATGGAGGGAATATTTTGAGGAATTGTTAAATGTTGATGAAAATAGGGAAGCTGTGATTCGTGTATAGGGCAAGGAGGAAAAACATCTTGTAGGAGTGAGGAAGAGCCAGTTGTGAGTGTGGGGGAAGTTCGTGAGGCAGTAGGTAAAATGAAAGGGGGTAAGGCAGCCAGGATTGATGGGGTAAAGATAGAAATGTTAAAAGCAGGTGGGGATATAGTTTTGGAGTGGTTAGTGCAATTATTTTAAAAATGTATGGAAGAGGTAATGTACCTAGGGATTGGCAGAGAGCATGCATAGTTTCCTTTGTATAAAGGCAAAGGGGGACAAAAAAGAGGGCAAAAATAGGGGGATAAGTCTGTTGAGTATACCTGGTAAAGTGTATGGTAGAGTTATTTTTGAAAGAATTTTAAAAATAAGACTGAGAATAGGATAGCAGATGAACAAGGAGGCTTTAGGAAAGGTAGGGGGTGGGGTGGACCAGGTGTTTACAGTGAAACATATAAGTGAACAGTATTTAGATAAGGCTAAAGAGGTCTTTGTGGCATTTATGGATTTGGAAAAGGGTATGACAGGGTGGATAGGGGGGCCAATTCGCAGATGTTGGCAGGTGTATGGTGTAGGAGGTATGTTCTGAAAGCAGTGAAGAGTTTTTACGAGGATAGTGAGGCTCAAGTTAGAGCACATAGGAAAGAGGGAAATTATTTCCCAGTAAAAGTAGGCCTTAGACAGGATGTGTGATGTCCCATGGTTGTTTTAAAATATTTATAGATGGGGTTGTAGAGAAGTAAATGCGAGGGTTTTGACAAAACGCGTGGAGTTAAAAGATAAAGAATCACACATAAAGTGGGAGTTGTCACAGTTGCTCTTTTTGAAAGACACTGTGCTCTTGGGAGATTCTGAAGAGAAAGTTGCAGAGATTGGTGGAGAATTTGGTAGGGTGTGCAAAAGAAGAAAATTAAAAGTGAATACAGGAAAGAGTAAGGTTATGAGGATAACAAAAAAATTAGGTGATGAAAGATTGGATATCAGATTGGAGGGAGAGAGTATGGAGGAGGTGAATGTATTCAGATATTGGGAGTGGACGTGTCAGCGGATGGGTCTAAGAAGGATGAGGTGAATCATAGAATTGATGAGGGGAAAAGGTGAGTGGTGCACTTAGGAGTCTGTGGAGACAAAGAACTTTGTCCTTGGAGGCAAAGAAGGGAATGTATGAGAGTATTTGTTTTACCAAAACTCTTATATGGGTGTGAAGCATGGGTGATGAATGTTGCAGCGAGGAGAAGGCTGGAGGCAGTGGGATGTCATGTCTGAGGGCAATGTGTGGTGTGAATATAATGCAGGAATTCGTAGTTTGGAAGTTGGAGGAGGTGGGGGATTACCAAAACTGTTGTCCAGAGGGCTGGGGAAAGGGTTGTTGAGGTGGTTCGGACTGTAGAGAGAATGGAGCGAAACAATGACTTCAAGATTTGTATCGTCTGTAGTGGAAGGAAGGCGGGGAGGGGTCGGCCTGGGAAAAAGGGTTGGAGGGAGGGGGTAAAGGAGTTTTGTGTGCGGGGGCTTGGATTTCCCAGCAGGCGTGCGTGAGCGTGTTTGATAGGAGTGAATGGAGACAAATGGTTTTTAATACTTGACGTGCTGTTGGAGTGTGAGCAAAGTAAAATTTTATGAAGGGGTTCAGGGAAACCGGCAGGCCGGACTTGAGTCCTGGAGATGGAAGTACAGTGCCTGCACCTGAAGGAGGGGTTTAATGTTGCAGTTTTAAAAACTGTAGTGTTAAAGCACCCTTCTGGCAAGACAGTGATGGAGTGAATGATGGCGAAAGTTTTTTTTTTTCGGGTCACCCTGCCTTGGTGGAATCGGCCAGTGTGATAAAAAAAAAATGTGTATATATATATGTATATATATATATATATATATAATATATATTATATATATATATATATATATATAAAATATTTTATAATATATATTATATATATATTATATATTTTTTTTTTTTTTTTTTTTTTATAAATATGATGGGGTCCACCTCTGGTTAAATTTGGGGGACCCATTCCCTGGAAAAGTGCAAAAAGACTTCAAGGAAGAATATTTGGTTTTGGGTTTTCTTCCGAAGCCTTTTGAATATTCCACTTCCCCTCCCCCCCCCATCTTTTAGTATATTTTTTTTTTTTTTACCAATGGGAATATTTTTATTACATAATAGGACAACAAGTCGGCCTTTCCCCCACCGGGCAGGGTGACCCAAAAAAGAAAAAAAATCCCCAAAAAAAAAATACTTTCATCTCACAACACTTTCACCACACTCGCACTTATCACTTTTTTTGCAGAGGTCCAGAATACAACGTCTAAAACATACACATAAAAGATAACAACATATCCCCCCAAAACTGCAATATCCCAAACCCCTCCTTTAAAGGCAGGCTTGTCTTCCCATTTCCAGGCCCTCAACCGACTATGAAAAAAACCGGTTTCCCTAACCCTTCACAAATATTCCCCTCTACACCCAAACAGATCGTCAGGTCCCAAGTACATCGTCTCCTTTCACCCCTACTAACCGCTCCGCACGCTTGGGGAAGTCCAAGCCCCTTCCCAAAAAAACCTCCTTTACCCCCTTCCCCAAACCCTTTCGAGGACGACCCCTACCCCGCCTTCCCCCCTATGATTTTTTGCTTTCCATGTCATTCTACTTTGTCCTTCTCTCTAAATGAAAAAACCACCTCAAAAACCCCCTCTTCTCCCCTCACTAATACTTTATTAACCCCCACACCTTCTCCTAATTTCCACACTCCGAATTTTCTGAAATATTTACCCAACTTCCCCCTTAAAAGGACACTCCACTGCCCCAACCGTCTCTGTGCTGCATTTACCACCCAAGTTCACACCCAAAAAGATGTTGGACTACTATACTTTATACATTCCCTTTCCCTTTGCCTCATAGATAACATTTTTTGACTCCCATATACCTCAACGCACCACTCCCCTTTTTTCCCTCATCAATTCATGATTAACCTCATCCTTCTAAATCCACCCGCCGACACTAAACTCCCAAGATCTGAAAACATTCACTTCTTCCATACTCCTCCCCCCCCAATTTGATATCCCAATTTTTTTTTTTTCAAAAACTTTTTCACTCCCTCCCTTTCTCTTTTTTATGTTCACTTTTCAACTTTCTACCTTTAAAACATTCCCAAAACTCACACTAACCTTTGCTTTTCTTTAGAAACCCCATAACACTTTCACAGCAAAAGTAACTGTGTCAATTCCCCTTTTAATTTATTCCCCAAAAATTTTAAACCCACCCCTCTCCCAAAAACCCCAGCATTTACTTCCTTAACAACCCCCTCATAAATATATTAAACAACCAAGGGGAAAATATAAATTAAAATATATATACATTAAACATATATATACATATATATACATATTAAAAAACATTAAAATTATTTAAAATATTATTATAAAATTTTTATATATATATATTTTATAAATATAAAATATTATAAAATATATTATACATAATGGGGTATTGGGATACGGCCGGTTTTTTTGAAAAAAAAAAATTTATAATTTTTATATAAATTTCTCAACAAGTTGGCCGTCTCCCACCGAGGCAGGGTACCCAAAAAAGGGAAAAAAAATCCCCAAAAAGAAAAAGCTTTCATCATCATTCAACACTTTCACCACACCACACAAATCATGTTTTTGCAGAGGTGCCCAGAAAAAACAGTTTAGAACATTCCCGTATAAAGAAACACATCCATACCCCCAAACTGACAAAATCCCAAACCCCCCCTTTTTAAAGGGGGCGGGCATTGTAATTTCCCCATTTCCGGGACCAAGTCCGACTATTGAAAAAAACCCCTTTTTTTCCCTGAATCCCTTCACTAAATTTTTACCCTCCCACTCCAACAATCGTCGGGCCCCCAAGTACCATTCGTCTCCATTCACTCCTATCTAACACGCCACGCACGCTTGGGTGGAAGGGCCCCTTTGCCCCCCCAAAACCTCCTTTACCCCCTCTCCCCCCAACCCTTTTTTGAGGGGACCCCCCACCCCCCTTCCTTCCCCCAAATTTACATGCTTTTTCCCTGTCCCTTTTTACTTGGGTCCATTTTTCTCTAAATACCAAAACCCCCAAACAACCCCTCTTCTTTCCCTCTGACAATACTTTTTTTTAAAACCCCCCCAAACCCTTTTTCCCAAATTTCCCACCCCCCTCTGAATTTTCGCATAAATTTTTCCCACAAAGTTCCCTTAGACCCGGACATCTCCACGCCCTTTCCCAAACCCCCTCCTCGCGCTGCCCTTTACCACCCAACTTCACACCCATATAAAAGTGTTCGGGACTACTATACTTTAATACAATTCCCCTTTTTTCCTCCATAGATAACGGTTTTTTTACTCCACAATACCTCAAGCACCACTCACCTTTTTTTTCCCCCATCAATTCTAAAATTTAAACCCCATCCCTTCAAAATCCCCTCCACCGACACATCAACTCCCAAGTAAACTGAAAACATTTTAATTTTTTCCATACTTTCCCCCCTCCCCAATTTGGGTATCCAATTTTTTTTTTTTATCCCAAATAATTTTATTTCCCTCAAACACCTTACCTTTTCTTTTGTTCACTTTCAGCTTTTTTACCCTTTTCACACATTCCCCCAAAATCATCCACTAAAACCTTGCAATTTTTTTTTTAAATCTCCCCTAAGAAAGTAACAACAGCAAAAAGTAACCCGGTTAATTCCCATTTTAAATTTTTAAATTTCCCCCTAATTTTTAAACCCACCCCTCTCCCGAAAACATAGCAATTTTCTTTTTTTGCAACCCCCCTCTATAAATAATTTAAAAAACCATGGTACATTACACATCCCCTTTTTAAGACCCCACTTTTTCTGGGGAAATAGTCTCCCCTCTTCTACACCCCTAACCTGAGCCTCACTACCTCATAAAAACTCTTTCAGCTTTTAGTAATTTACCACCATTCCTGTCTTGCAACACTCCCACACTGCTCCCCATCCACTATCATATGCCTTTTCTAAATCCATAAATGCAAAAAACTCCCTCCTTTATCTAAATATGTTTACAATTAATTTCTTCAATGAAACACTTGATCTACCATCCCCACCCCTCTGAAACCCCCTTGCTCATCCGCAATCCTACATTCTTTTACCCCAATTCTTTCAATTATAAACCCTACCCTACCTTTTCCCCGGTAAACTCATTTAAATTTCCTCTATAATTTTTCAATCTCTTTTGCCCCCTTTCCCTTTATTTAAAAAGGGCTTACAGCTCTCCGCCAACCCTAGGTACCTTCCCCTTTTCATACTTTATTAAAAAAAAAGTACCAACACTCCAACACTATATCCCCCCCCCCCTTTTAACATTTCTTCTGATCCCCTCAGTTCCAGCTGGGTTTACCCCCCTTTTATTTTTTACGTAATCCTCAGTACCCCCCCACACTTCATTCTGCTCTTCTTCATCCCAAAAAATGGTATACCCCCCGACCGTGCATGAAAAAACCACCTCCTTTCTTCTCAAATTAAAAGTTCCAAAAAATTCTTGCCATCTATAATTCCCCCCCCCCCCCCAAATTTACTAAACTCCCCTCTCTTTTTTAATTTACAAATCCATACTTTCCTAGGCTTTTAACTTGTTTAACTCCAAAATTTTTTCTTATTTTCTTTTAAAATTTTTTTGACAGTGCCCCTTTCCCCCTCTTCATTGCCCCTTTTGACTCTCTCACCCTCTTTACCTTTCTTTTACTGTCCATATACTCTGCTTTTCTTATAACCTTCTGCTATGTAAAAACCTCTCATAAGCTAATTTTTTCTTTTTATCACACCCTTTACTTCATCATTCCACCAATCACTCCTCTTTCCCCCTGCCCCCACCCTCCTATAACCACAAACTTCTGCCCCACATTCTAATACTGCATTTTACAACTATTCCAACCTTCTTCAACCCCCCCCCCCACTACTCTCTTTGCACTAGCCCACCTTTCTGCCAACAGTCGCTTTTTATCTCCCCGAACTTCCTCCTCACTTAGTTTATACACTTTCACCTCCCTCTTACTTGTTGTTGCCACCTTTCCCCGTTTCCCCTCTACCTCTTACTCTAACTGTAGCTACAACTAAATAATGATCCGATATATCAGTGGCCCCTTTTAAACATGTACATCCCGGAGCCTACCCATTTAACCTTTTATCCACCAATACATAATCTAAAAAACTACTTTCATTACGTGCTACATCATACCTTGTATAAATTTTTTTATCCTCTTTTTCATAAAATATGTATTTATTTATTTACCAAATCTTTTTTCTACACATAGCTCAATTAAAGGCTCCCCATTTACATTTACCCCTGGCACCCGAAATTTACCTACTACTCCCTCCATAACATTTTTACCCCCCTTTAGCATTGAAATCCCACCACCATTACTCTCACACTTGATTCAAAACTCCCCACGCATTCACTCAACATTTCCCAAAATCTCTCTCTGTCCTCTACACTTCTTTCTAATCCAGGGGCCCTACACACTTACTATAACCCACTTTTCACATCCAATCTTTATTTTATCCACATAATCCTTGAATTAATACATTTATATCCCTCTTTTCCTGCCATAGCTTATCCTTCAACATTATTCTACTCCTTCTTTAGCTCTAACTCTGTTTTGAAACCCCTGACCTAATCCCATTTATTCCCCCATTGAAATCTCCCCCCCCTTCAACTTTTTTCCTTAAAGCCAGGACACCGTTCTTTTCATTCTAACATCCAAAATCACTCTTTCTTTCATTTCACAACATCCACCACATTCGACCTCCACTTTGAAAATTTTCTTCTTATTCTTTTTAGAAAATCTTTACTAAAAAGGGGGTTACACCCCTTGTTCCCGGCATTTTAGTGATTTTTACAACACCGGCTTACGGAGGAAGATTCTTATCCATTTAAAATATATTAAATATATAAAATATATATTATATATTATATATTATAAATTATATAACAGTGGAGCCCCGCTTACAACACCTCCCAATGTGACAATTATGAAAGGAATTTTTTAAAGTGCGTTTTTACGTGTATGTTTGGGGGTCAAAAGGGACTAATCTACTTCAAAATTTTCCCTTATGGGAACAAATTCGGTCGACTGGCACCTGAAATACTTCTGGAATGAAAAAAATCGTTAACCCGGGGGTCCACTGTAAGTTTTTTTATTCTTCTTGAACAACGGTTAGTGCCGTGGAGGTAGCGTAGGTAGCAATGATACGGGCCCTGGACTAGTTTGGCTTTTAATTGGGTAATGAGTACACAACGGGGAGTGTAGGAGTGCCGCAAGCCGCCCTGGGGGGAGAGGCATGGGCCGGCAGGGGGGGCGTGCCACCTAGAGGCCTGGCTACAGGGGCGGGGACCTGAGTGGCGCGAAATATAACTAAGTGGCAACGCATGGGCTGTCTGTTTCGACAGTCAGGCGTCTACATACGTCGGCCACCTACCGCGCGCGTCCCGACCGACAATACTGGTGGGCCCGTGGGATAAAGGAATTACGTACATAGCTACCCCCGAGAGGGGCTGGCTTTTGCTCACTAGTAAATCAAAAAATGGACATAAAAAACAACAGGCAAAAAAAAAACTCCCCACCATGGGGGAAAAAAAAAAACTGGTTTGCCCGTGCTATGTCATCGAGGGGAGAGTCCCGGGGACGTCAGACTGGAAATAAAATCTTTTATTTAAAAGGTTGTCCCCCAGGGGGTAACATCATTACCACTCGTCTACGAACGTTGTTGCACCCTTTACATCGCAAACAATGATGCAGTACTTTCCAAGGGTGACAGTCTCAGAGGGCAGCACTGCCCTGAC
>NC_069467.1:26453452-26505846 GCF_026875155.1 Cherax quadricarinatus
GGAAATTCAAACAGAACCCCTTAAACCCTTTTGTAGAGGGAACAGATCCATTATCCAACAAAGAACAAGCCCGGGATCTGTCAACTCTCCTACACCTGACACCACTGCTCCAACATGCCTGCCAGTTTATTTAACATCACTGCTCCAACACCTGCCAGTAAAGGTGCAGCAGTCATAGGTGGTGTCACATATGTCCAATGTGGAAGTGACACCACCTACAACTGCTGCACCTCTCCTGCCATATGGTTTATAATGCTGCTTCTTCCGCTCCTATGCCGTATTCTATTCAATATACCTGCCAGTAAACCTACCAACACTACTCCAACACCTGCCAGTGCACCTGGCAGCACTGCTCCATCTGTCAATACTGAGTCAGAGAGAGAGAGAATTATTCTACTCTATATTAACATTCATATGTAAATAAAACTCATCTTTTATTTAAAAAAAAATATAAGATATTCTGAACACTAATGGAATTTATCTTCTCTATGAACTTAAAATGATTGCATGACCCATATTTCATTAACATCTTTCACTCTCAACACTGTTATTGTATATCTCTTGTATATATTCTCTGTGTTTAATCTAAAATATTCCTAAAACATTAAACACTATGAAGTTTTATCTTCACTGTGTACTCGCATATGTTTCACAAGATGGCCTTTTGCAGTAAAACATTTCAAACACTCTGAACATCGAAATGGTTTATCTCCTGTATGTACTCGCATATGTATCACAAGACTGCATTTTATAAGTAAAACATTTCAGACACTCTGAACATTGAAATGGTTTATCTCCTGTATGAATTCGCATATGTTTCACAAGACTGCTATTTACACTAAAACATTTCAGACATTCTGAACACTGAAATGGTTTATCTCCTGTATGAACTCGCATATGTGCCACAAGATTGCTTTTAACACTAAAACATTTTAGACACTCTGAACATCGAAATGGTTTATCTCCTGTATGTGCTCGCATATGTGTCACAAGATGGACTTTTCGGCTAAAACATTTCACACACTCTGAACAATGAAAAGGTTTATCTCCTGTATGTGCTCGCATATGTGTCACAAGATGGACTTTTTGAGTAAAACATTTCAGACATTGTGAACAATGAAATGGTTTATCTCCTGTATGTGCTCGCATATGTGTCACAAGATGACCTTTTCGGCTAAAACATTTCAAACACTCTGAACACTGAAATGGTTTATTTCCTGTATGTACTAGCATATGATTCACAAGACTGTGCTTTTCAGTAAAACATTTCAGACACTCTGAACACTGAAATGGTTTATTTCCTGTATGTACTCGCATATGTCTCCCAAGATTGTCTTTTCGGCTAAAACATTCCAAACACTCTGAACACTGAAATAGTTTATCTCCTGTATGTACTCGCATATGTTTCACAAGACTACCTTTTTGAGTAAAACACTTCAAACACTCCAAACACTTAAATGGTTTATCTCCTGTATGTACTCTCATGTGTGTCATAAGACTGCCTTTTTGACTAAAACATTTCAGACACTCTGAACACTGATATGGTTTATCTCCTCTATGTCTTTTCATATTTTTCAAAAGAAGATATTTCAGTTTAAAATATTTTAGTCATTCAACAGTAGTATGATTAATCTTCCTTATGTACTCTCATGTATTTCAAGATTTATATTTTGGTAAACTATTTTGGACACTGAACACACACAATGTTCCTCATAAATAAATTATAATATTAAGATTTGTTTTAGGCAAAACTATTTCTAATTATGAGCCCAAATAAAGTTTATTTTGTTTGTGCTAAAAGACTACCATTACTTTTTGTGTTGTGTGTAAAAAGGTATACTAGAGTATTACAAACGTGTATTCTTCTATGGAGTGCCATGTAATCTTTACATAGAATTTACAATATCGAAAAGAAAATTGTTTATTTAGTAATACCTGACCAGTTAAAAATTTATAAGAATAACAGGTGTTGCCCTTCTTGAAGTACTGAAGATATAGTGCCTGGGAATATACAACTTTGTACTGTTCCACAAAATACTTCTGCAATATTAGTTATTGTTCAAGACACTGACACTGGTGCCTCTTGAAGTACTGAAGATATAGTGTCTGGCAAGACACAACCTGGTAGTCTTCCACAAAATACTTCTGCAATAGAAACATGAATGAGCATAGTACAATATTCCACCATTACCAACACAACATACTGAATTAGAAAACAAAAGGTTTTCTCTCTATTATCACATGTTCCACCAAATAAAAGTTGTTTTTAAATGTTTAAGAACTAAAAAAAGTAAATAAGTTTTCAGGTATCATATACAGTGGTCCCCCGAGTTTCGTACAGCTCCCAACTCAAACAATTATGTAAGAGTATTATTGTAAGTGCTTGTATAAGTGTATTTTTGGGGGTCTGTGTTGCAACCAATGAATGGGTCACTATGTATATAATGTATATTACCTGTTCATATAATTTTATATTGCTTATATTTGCAATATTAGCTAAATCGTAAATATATTTCTTTATATTATTATTTGACTTAGTTATATTATTAGGTAGGACGTAACATTTATATATTATTCTGTGCTCATAGTTCGAGTGTTAAGTAGCTGACAGCATTGTCTAACTACTGTATTATCGCTTTGCTCGTTATGCTGCCGGCTTCTGTGTTGCTGGGCAGCAGCAGTACACGGAGTCACGTGATCAGGGGGGTGATCAAACCTCACCTGGAGTAGTCTGCCTGGCCTGCGCGGCCTATTGTCTGTTGGACAATGCTTCTAACAAGAGGTCCCACACCAGCTCTACCTTGTGGGCCCTTGTTGGAAGATCATCTCTGTCGCTTTCTTGTTGTTAGTTCTGTGTAACTCTGTTAACAGAACATAGCCTAGACTTAGTGATTTTCGACATTGTACTGAGGTTGCGTGTTGCATAGACACTCTGAGAAATTGAGGTCCTGAGCTGTAGCTTCTGACCTAACTTGTACTGGTATCTGTGTACTGTCACAGTTGGGGATTTTTCTAATGCTGAACTTAGATTCAGTAGTATGGGAGTTTTGTGACTTTTGTGGAGGATCTGCAGATGGTCCCTATCAGTGTCGTCATGTTATCTCCTTGTTCCTGATTCTGTGTCGCTGTTGCTTGTTATAGTGCTGTTTGGCTTATCAGTCATTTTACTGTTCAAGCAAGCTGTTCTGATTGCCAGGTTGGTCAAGAAGTTAATGTGAGGACTTTTAGTCAGTCACAGGTTAAGTCTAGTCCAGTCTTGAGACATAGTGAACTACATAGAGCACTTACACACACATACACACAAACTTACTTGTATATATTTATATTATGTTATTAAATGCTAACACTGTACCAGATGGAACTTAAAAGCCATAAAGATGTGAAAAGTGCCTTCACACAAATACTACTGTACACGAGAGAAGTGTAAGGAACTTGTGTCCTATATTATTTCAATTGAAAAATTTAATTTACTTTGATAATATATGCCTAGACAACTTAATTGTTATTAATAAACTTATTAAAATTTTAATTTCTTTAGTTAGTGGCCTACCAGTTGAAATCCTGAAGCACTATTGAATCTTCCTGAATTCTAATGGATAACTGACCAGGACACGGACTACTTGTTACAAAAAAACCCAGTAACAGGCTGGATGCTAAAGGCAGTTCTTTCTAGCATTCACTGGAGATCTCTATGCTTATTAGATATCGAAATTTTTGTAACAGTCTGAAACAGACTAACTTAATTTACATTACTCCTTTTGGGAACAAATTCGTTGGGTAATGGCACTCGAACAGCCTTCTGGGAAAGAAAGATGGCCCCAAACTTGGGTTACCACTGTAAATTTTTTTGTTTACCTGTAAAAATCTTACATATAAATCATATGTTGAATATAATAATTTTTTTTATTAATGATTGTGTAAACAATATTAATTTTCAATATATTCATAGGGAATAATTATATAATCAGACTAAAGTGCTAAACCTGAAAGGGTCATGCAAAAGTGCTGAAGGGATTGTGCTAAAGAAGGAAAATTCAGAGGCCAGAGAGCATGTAATTGTATGAAATGTACAAGAGGCAGAGTTAACAAGGGTAGTGAGGCAGAGTTAACAAGGGTAGTGAGGCAGAGATAACAAGGGTAGTGAGGTAGAGTTAACAAGGGTAGTGAGGCAGAGATAACAAGGGGAGAGAGGCAGAGTTAACAAGGGTAGTGAGCAGAGATAACAAGGTAGTGAGGTAGAGTTTTAAAAAGGTAGTGAGGCAGAGATAACAAGGTAAATAATTAACAAAAAGGGACAATACCGTGACTGGAACGATACACAAATAACCCGCACTTTAAAAAAGAGAAGCTTACGATGACGTTTCGGACCGACTTGGACCATTGACAAAGTCACACTAACAGAGGGGGAGCAGGACGGCTATATATAGGCAGGAAGAGGTGGAGTAGTAGTAGTAGTAGTAGTAGTAGTATAGCAGCAGCAGCAGCACAGCAGCAGCACAGCAGCACAGCAGCAGCAGCAGCACGCACGCAGCAGCAGCAGCAGCAGCAGCAGCAGCAGCAGCAGCAGCAGCAAGCAGCAGCCCGCAGCAGCAAAACCCGCAGCAGCAGCAGCACAGCAGCAGCAGCACAGCAGCAGCAGCACAGCAGCAGCAGCAGCAGCACAGCAGCAGCAGCACAGCAGCAGCAGCAGCAGCAGCAGCAGCACAGCATCAGCAGCAGCAGCAGCAGCACAGCAGCACACAGCAGCAGCAGCGCACAGCAGCAGCAGCAGCGACAGCAGCAGCAGCAGCAGCAGCAGCAGCAGCAGCAGCAGCAGCAGCACAGCAGCAGCAGCAGCAGCCCGCAGCAGCACAGCAGCAGCAGCACAGCAGCAGCAGCAGCACAGCAGCAGCAGCAGCAGCAGCAGCAGCAGCACAGCAGCAGCAGCAGCACAGCAGCAGCAGCAGCAGCAGCAGCAGCAGCAGCAGCAGCACAGCACAGCAGCACAGCAGCAGCAGCAAAAGCAGCAGCACAGCAGCATGCAGCAACAGCAAAAGAAAGCAGCAGCAGCAGCACAGCACTGAGCAGCACCAGCAGGCAGCAGCAGAGCAGACAGCAGGCACAGACAAAGAAAAGAAGAAGAGAAAAGAAGAAGAAGAAGAAGAAGAAAATTGGGATATAATACCGACAAGATGAAATAAACACATGCACAACACCCTGGGCATCCCCACGAGACGTGGCTGGCTGATGGGGAAACTCCACAACAAAGAAAAACAACGCTGCAACATTGTCTAAATTCATCAGTAGTTGTAGTAGTAGTAAAGAAGAAGAGGTAGTAAGTGAGTGGTAAAGTGGAAAAAAGGAATGACGAGCAGTCAAAAACAAAAACAAAGGAAGGGAGCACTGCAAGAGAATAGATCCCACAGAGGGGGAGCAAGCACACAGAGGTGCTAAAGGGAAGTGTGAATTAAATAAATGAAGAAGGAACAAAACACGAGCAGAGAGAGAAAGACAACCCAAGGAGAAAAGGAAGAGGAAAGGGGAAGAGAAGAAGAAAAAGAAAGAAAAATGAGGGTTCAGGTTAAGTCATGGGTGTTCGAAGGGGAGCATTACAATGTAGTGGAGAGGAAGGGCATCTACAGAGAGAAGCCGGCTAAGGTTCATACAAGGAAAGTTTGTATTAGAGGGATTTCAACTAGAAACCCACTGATTCGAGTTGGGAAATAGGGAAGAAGTTTTTAGCAGAAGACCAGTTAATAGGATGGCAGATCTCTGACTGACAGAAAAGAGCAAATTTTTAGGTGGCAAGCCTAACAATTTTTGTGCTCCCAAGTCTGTCAGAAAAGAGATCGACCATTTCTTCCGAGTATTGAAGAGGGCGGGAACAAAATAGAGTAACACCGGAACATCTTAAGGGAGGAGGGGATGAACGAGATTAGTACGAAATGTTACCCCGGGCAAGGTAACTTGAAGCAAAGGGAGGGAGAGTTTGTTGAGATTAGAAAGAAGGAAATGAGGGAAGGGAAAGGGGATAGAAGAGTTCCCATGAAGAAGTTTGGAGAGAAAAAATTTGCTTTAGCACTAGAGAGCAAGTCATAAATGGAAGGGTACCAAACGGAGAACAAAATTAAGAGGGGAAATTTTTCTGCTGGAAGGAACTGAGGATCACAGATGGGGAGGCATGGAGAAAAAGGAGATAAAAACACTTTTTTTGACGGGGGAAAGCATGATAGGAAAAGTATGAATGTACAGCCACTGTGCATAGTTTACGGTAAAGGGAAAAGGGAAAAAAACCGATCTGACGTGACAGGGACATAAAGGAAAAGAAGAAAGGAATTAGATTCCCTCAGCTTTAAACTAAGGAAGGGGGGGGGGCAAATTATTAAGAGCTTCAAAAAAAGGTTGGGAAGAGACGGGATCATGGGGCCACAAAGCAAAGATGTCATCCCATAGGGGAGCAGATTGAAGGTTGCCATCGAGGTAGGAAAAAACATTTGAAGTTTTCCATTAAAATTAGCAAGGACGGGAGGAGAGAGACCCAAAGCGACACCGAAGGTTTGAGAATATTTTCCCTTGGAAAAAGGAGTTAGAGTCCACAAAAGGGGTGGATCAATCAAAAAACATCAGTGGGGATAGGGAGATGAAGAAACCCTTCATGGGCCTTCTCTCTAAGGAAATAAAGGGACACACAAGAGGGACATTGTGAAGGGGACTAAAACGCAAGACAACATTTTCAGGGGGAGAGAGCAAACCCCATTCAATGAAGTTTTGGAGCGACGAGGGGGGCAGGAAAAAAGTACCAAAAAGGGAGTGGGGTTTTTTGGCCCGCCAAGAAACAAGAGAAAAAGAAAAAGAAAACCCCTAAAAGGGTATATAGGACGAAAGAATATCAGGTTTTTAGTTTTGGAAGGCCTAGAAAAAAGGGAAAGGGGGACAGATGACACGAAAAAACCCTTGAACAAAGGGCAAAGTCAGGAGGACAGAGGGCGAGAGAGCCTAGTTTTTTTTGAAAGTTCTCTTAGCGATCAAGAGGGGTTGGGAAAAGGAGGAGTTAGGGCGGTCAGAGAGCAAACACAGCTTTTCGGAGGAATCCCGCGATCAGGATAAAAACCGATTTCCTTGTCAGAAGATAGTATTACAATGTTAGGTTGGATTTAAAGAAAAAGGCCCAAAGGGTAATGGCGTGAAGTGTTTTCTTGGAAAACAGACTAACGAAGCAGGGAAGAAGACCACGAAAATGGCAAATCAGGGAAATTACGGAAGCAGATTTACAAAGGGAAACAAAAGAGCTAATCGGGAAATACCACGCGAGGTAGGCGAAGGGGAAAGGAAAACCCAAAACCCAAAATTCAAGCCATATTGAAGAGGAACAGAAGAAGATTTGTAACACAGTCGGGGGGAGAATTTAGACCAAAGCAGCTAGATGAGACGTTGAAGTTTTATTTTGGGGTTTTAAGAATGAATTTGTGCTTCACGAGCATGTCAAAGGGGAAGGGAAGAGAAGGTTTTCAGAATCCTGTGGTAAGCCCAAAAGAGCACGTTTTCGTTACGGAAATAAAGAAGGGACTTTAAAAATGTGATTAGTAAAAGAATGAGTGTTGAAGTAGGGGAAAGGGGATGACGAAAGGGAGTCCCGTGGGTTGGTTTTCAGGAATGGGAGAAGGAAGGGGGCAAACTTGTTCACAAACATCACTAGGAACGAAACTGATTTACGACCCGTAGCAATAAGCAGCCCCTAAGAAAAAAAGAGGGGTTTTAAAAAGGGGAAAACATTAAAAAAATTGGAAGAAAAATAGCTTAACTGGGGGTCCATAAATAAAAAAAAAGGGACAAACCGTGACTGGAACATACACAAAAACCCCACATAAAAAGAGAAGCTTCGCACGTTTTGGGCCGACTTTTACCATTGACAAAGTCCATAACAAGGTGGAGCAGGACGGCTATATATAGCAGGAAGAGGGAGGTAGTAAATATAAAAAGAATTTTATATAAAACGACAAGATGAAATAAGACACATCACAACACCCGGCATCCCCCCGTAAACTCAACAGTCGCCGTCAGTTGAATCCCTCTAATACACAAATTTTCCTGTAAAAAACCCTTACCCCGGCTTCGCCCTGAGATGCCTTCCTTTCCCCCCTAATGTAAAAGCTCCAAACTTCGAACACCCAGCTTTAAACCTGAATCCTCATTTTTTCTTTCTTTTCCTTCTTCCTCTTCCCCTTTCCTCTTTCCTTTTCTCCTCTGGTTTGTCTTTCTCTCTCCTGTCTCGTGTTCTGTTCCTTCTTCATTTATTTTATTTCACCACTTCCCCTTTCACGCACCTCTCTGCGCTTGCTCTCCCTCTGTGGCATCTAGTTCTCTTGCAGTGCCCCCTCCTTTGTTTTTGTTTTTGACTGGCTCGTCATCCTTATTTCCCACTTCTACCACTACCACTACTACTACCTCTTCTTCTTCTACTACCTACTACAACTAACTGATGAAATTAAGACACATGTGCGGCGTCTGGTTGTCTTTGTTGTGACGTTTTGCCATCCAGTGGCTGGCTGGATAGCGAAACGTCTACGATGGGATGCCCGGGTGTGTGCATGTGTCCTTAATTTCATCTTGTCGGTATTATATACAATTCTTGTACTACTACTACTACTACTACTACTACTACTACTACTACTACCTCCACCTCTTCCTGCCTATATATAGCCGTCCTGCTCCACCTCTGTTAGTGTGACTTTGTCAATGGCCAAGTCGGACCGAAACGTCGTCGTAAGCTTCTCTCTTTTATGTGCGGGTTACTTGTGTATAACAAGGTAATGAGGCAGAGTTAACAAGGGTAATGAGGCAGAGTTAACAAGGGTAGTGAGGCAGAGATAACAAGGGTAGTGAGGCAGAGTTAACAAGGGTAGTGAGGCAGAGATAACAAGGGTAATGAGGCAGAATTAACAAGGGTAGTGAGCAGAGTTAACAAGGGTAGTGAGGCAGAGATAACAATGGTAGTGAGGTAGAGTTAACAAGGGTAGTGAGGTAGAGTTAGCAATGGTAATGGGGAGTGCTAAAAAGAAAATATAACCAAAGATAGTTTTTCAATAGTCAAAAAGGGAATCTATACAACACTATTATACAGTAGGGCCCCACTTATATGGCAGGATAGGTTCCGGGCTACCGCCAGAAAGCAGACATCACAGGAAAGCAGAACGCAATTTTTTTCCATTTATAAATGTATATAAATGCCAGATAACAGTTTGGACTAACATATGTTAAATTAGCAATAAAACAAGCATTAAAAACAATAAAAGCAAAATACACACACAGTACACTCATTACTTACCTTAAAATATTTTTAGTCTTAATGTAGGGTGAGAGATGAGCTGTATTTATTGTAAGAAGTCAGTGTGGGGAAGGTAGTCCAGCCAGACCACCCCACTCACATGTAATATACATGGTCCCCCATTTTTTCGTATTTCCCGCAATCGTAAAATTCGCCAATCATAAGGTATTTTCGTATAAACATGGACTCGCTTTTCATAGGTTGACTCGCGAGTCGTAGTCGTCTGGGACGCGTACCCATGGCTGAGCCAGTCTGGTATTGTTTACCAGTGAGCAAAGGTCACCCTCCCCGTGCTCCAGCAAATATTTCATAATTTTCCATTTATTTTAGTGCTTGCAAGTACTAAATAACTACCATGGCTCCAAAGAAAGCTCCTAGTGCCAAGCCTGTGGTAAAGAAGGTGAGAAATACACTGAATTTAAGAAAACCATCATTGAACAATATAAAAGTGGTACAAGTGTGGCCAAACTGCCAGGATGTATAAGAAACCCTACACAACCTTATTTTCCATAGTGGCCAAAAAAAAATGAAATAAAGGATGCTGTTGTTGCAAAGGGAGTAACTATGCTGAAAAAAAAATGAGATCACCATACGGGAAGAGGTTGAGAAGTTATTATTGGTGTGGATAAATAGAAAACAATTAGCAGGAGATACTCTTATGACTTCGTTTATTTGTGAAAAGGCTGGGGCAGTTGCATGAAGATTTGTAAAGAAATTGCCTGCAAATAGTGGTGAAGTGAGTGAATTTAAGGCCAGCAAAGGCTGGTTTGAGAAAATTTAAGAACCATACGGGCATACACATTTGTGGTAAGGCATGGTGAGGCTGCCAGTTCGGACCACAAGGCAGCTGAAAAATATGTGCATGAATTCCAGAGTACATAGAGGCTGAAGGACTAAAACCCCTGAACAAGTGTTCAGGCCTCTTTTGGAAAAAAAATGCCAAAGAGGCCCTTTCTTTAAACACAAGGGGAAAAAGGGCAATGCCAGGACACAAGCCTATGAAAGACAGGCTGATGCTAATTTTTCTGTGCTAATGCTAAGGGGGAAATTTCAAAGCAAAGCCATTACTAGTGTACCATTCTGAAAATCCCAGAGTGTTCAGAAAAACAATGTTATGAAAGTAAACTGTGTGTGTTTTGGAAATCTAATAGTAAGGCATGGGTCACGAGGAAATTTTCGTCGAGTGGTTCAATGAAGTTTTTAGCCCTATGTGAAGGAGTATCTCCTGGAAAAAAAAAATTTGGGTCTCAGTGCCTGCTAGTAATGGACAATGCACCTGCTCATCCTCCAAACTTGGGTGACCTAATTTTCGAGGGGTTTGGGTTCATCACAGTAAAGTTCTTGCCCCCGAATACCACTCCTCTACTCCAACCCATGGACCAGCAGGGTTTTTGCAAACTTTAAAAACTCTACACAAAGCAATGTTTCACAGGTGCTTGACTGTGACCACAGACCTCACTTTACCCTAAGGAATTTTGGAGAACACTTCAGCATCCCCACTGCATAACCCTTATAGGGATGGCTTGATAGGGAGTGACTAAACCAGGACTTTGAACACTCCTGGGGAAAATTGTGGCCAGATTGTGTCGACAAGAGGGATTTGAAGAATTGGGACTGACCCTAATGAGCCTATGTCTGTTGTAAAATCAATTGTGGGCACGGGGAGTTCCATGGGTTGGATGTGAGTTTGGAGGATGTGAAAATTGGTGGAAGACCACAATGAAGAGCTCATCACTGAGGAGCTGCAAGAGCTTCACAGAAGACAACACATCGCAGCTCAGAATCTTGCTGCAAGGAGGAGGAAGAGAGATGGAAGAAGTGCCTTCTTCAGAAATTAAAAAATTTTTACTATGTGGGGTAAGAGGGAAAGTTTTTAGGAAAACATCACCCTAAAAAGGGTTGTTGCAACCGGGTTTGGGCAACATGTACATGACAAAGTCTGGGCCATTTTAGGGAAGGTTAAAGAGATGCCAGAAACAAGCTCTCTCCAAGTTATTTTGTGGACAGACTCCGGGACTCCAAGGGGGCCAGTCTTTTAAAAAACAAAAGAGAAGCAACCCCAGAAAAGAAAATGGTACCGATTTTTGATGAAGGGGGATTCCCCTTCCAAACATAAAAAAATCCAATCCTCTCCTCCTCCATCCCCTCACTAAGAAAATCCCCAAAAAAGGTAATTTTTATCTGTTAATGTTTCATTCATCTTTCCCCCTTTGTATTTTTATGTACTAATGCATTTTCATGTAAAAATTTAAAGGAAATGTTTAAAAATGTGAAATAATTCAAGCATTTATAAAAAAAATTTTATCCTGACAACTGCTTTGCAAGCGTAGGAAACATGTAAAATACACTTTTTTTCCCCCTTTTTTGGGGAAATCTTAAAGGATGCAAAAACAAAGCCTCGGACAAACACTTTTGCGAGGGGGGTCTAGTACCTCAAGTTGTTCCCCAGTGGCTTTAAAAAAACCAAGAAGGGAGGTAACCCCAGAAAAGGACATTACCTGAATCTTTAGGAAAGGGGGTTTCCCCTTCCAAACACTAGACACCTTCACACTCCCCTCCCCCGCTCACCACTATCAAGTCCACAAAATAGGTAAGTGTCATCCATATTGTTTATTAAACATGTATCATTTTTTTCTTGTAGGGGAAAGTATATATACCTCACTGGGACCTACCCGAACCACTGTTCCCCCATCCGACTACCAAAAGAAGTCCATTTATCAACACACTAAAGAACAAGGCGGATTTAAATAACTTACCACCCTTTATAAAAAACTTCACAAGTGCTGTCACCAATATTTCAACACTTTTTAACAATCCATGAAATCCTTACCTTCCCTACAATTTTTCCAAAATGAGGGTCACCCCGAACAAAAAGTTGGAGATCAAAAAGACTTGAAAACTATAAGGGCCCAAATCCAACTTACCCTTCTCTCTAAATCTTGAAAAATTAATTCCCAAACGACTATTCCTACCCCACGCCCCAACATACTCAACCCCTCAATTTGGGTTTAGGCCTAACAAAAATAAGAAAGATCCTATAAAAACAGCTAAACAAAAACACGCACTTAAGAAAAAAAAGTCCCATTGGGGATCTTCATTTATTACGAAACTTTTGATACATTGGCCATGTTTTTTTTGCAAAAAAAATTTATCCCCACTATGGAATAAGGGGGCCCATTTCCCAAAAACAACCAAAAAGTCCCCCCCTAGCTAAAAGAACCCAATTGTGTACAAAAAATGGAGCAAACTTTTCCACACAGCCAGTTAAAGTTGGTGCCCCACGGGGAAGGGGCCCCTTTTTCCCTTTCTTTTTCTCTTTCAAAAACCCCCCTCCCAAAAATGCATCGAAACTACTAAAAACCCACACTATTTGCGGGAGGGACATACATACATCTTCTCTCACCCAAAGCCCAGTCATATTTTGCCAATACTGTAAATTTCTGAATTTCAGGGAAAAAATTAACCTGGATTATGATTTAACAAACTTTCTTCAATATTGACAAAACCTACTACATTCAGTTTGGGAACAGAACTACAGATGTTCCTCTAACATAATGATAAATGGATCACATATGACAAAGCTCACAGAGGGAAAATTCTTAGGAATCCACCTTGATAATAGACTCAAATTTCAAACATGTACAACAAATTTCCAAGAAAATCTAGAAGACCGTAGACATACTATCGAAGATATGGTACTATGTTCCACAGTCAGCCCTTCTGGCCCTATATCATTCACTCATTTACCCCTATCTCACCTATGGAATTTGTGCATTGGGCTCAACAAACAATAAATCATATCAGACAATTAATTACCCAACAAAAGGCTGCAGTCAGAATGAAAACAAATTCCCACTTCAGGCAGCACACTCCACCAATATTAAAAACTCTAAACTTACTCACCATACAAAAACATCCATACTTATTTTTGTGCCTACTACATACACAGAACACTAAACTCGGATATAAACCCTCCCCTCAAACTTCTTACCAACCTCGGCAGAACACATGACCATAACACAAGGCACAGATCACTCTTGGATGTTCTCCTTGTCCATCTCACACTACGTAAAAACTCAATTCACATATTTATTTATTTATTTATTTATTTATTTATTTATTTATTATTAATTTGGACATGATACATAGATATACAGTGGACCCCCGGTTAACGATATTTTTTCATTCCAGAAGTATGTTCAGGTGCCAGTACTGACCGAATTTGTTCCCATGAGGAATTTGTGAAGTAGATTAGTCCATTTCAGACCCCCAAACATGTACAAACACACATAAATACACTTACACAATTGGTCGCATTGGGAGGTGATCGTTAAGCGGGGGGTCCACTGTACAAAGAAATACAGTAGTTAAGTGTAACATGCCAAAAGCCCCTTGTATGCAGAGCATTATGGGCAGGCTTAAAATTAACTTAAGATTAACTAAGCAATGATATATTCAGTGGTAAAAATTTTAGTAAACAAATAACAATTAAGCACAAATGAGTATTTCAAAGTCAGGTCATATGGTCATTTGCTGAGTTGCTGTGCATTCAATAGAATGGAGTATTCTATTAGGTAATGTAATTAAAAAAAAAAAAAAAGTTTGATAGGGTCACAGGTTATACATTTATGAGATACAGTAATTCAGCATTTATTTAGTTGTGGGTGAGTAAGTGATTTTTAAGAAGAGACTTGAATTTATAAACAGACAGTGTTTCTTATATATTCACAGGTAATGAATTCTAGATTTTTGGGCTTTTTATGTGCATTGAGTTTTTGCATAGTGTGAGATGGACACAAGGAATATCAAAGAGTGATCTGTGCCTTGTGTTATGGTCCAGTGTTCTGTTGAGGTTGGTAAGATGTTTGAGGGGAGGGTTTATATCAGAGTTAAGTGTTCTATGTAGTAGGTACAATAATAAGTATGGATGTTTTGTACGATGAGTAGGTTTAGAGTTTTGAATATTGTTGGAGTGTGCTGCCTGTACTGGGAATTTGTTATCATTCTGACTGCAGCCTTTTGTTGGGAAATTAATGGTCTGAGATGGTTTATTGTTGTTGAGCCCCATGCACAAATTCCATAGGTGAGATAGGGGTAAATGAGTGAGTGATATAGGGCCAGGAGGGCTGACTGTGGAACATAGTACCGTATCTTCAATAGTATGCCTACGGTCTTGGAAATTTTCTTGGAAATTTGTTGTACATGTGTTTGAAATTTGAGTCTATTATCAAGGTGGATTCCTAAGAATTTTCCCTCTGTGAGCTTTGTGATAGGTGATCCGTTTATCATTATGTTAAGAGGGACATCAGTAGCTCTGTTTCCAAACTGAATGAAGTAAAACGGTTTTGTCAATGTTGAGAGTAAGTTTGTTAGTCATCATCCAGGTTGATATTTTCTGTAATTCGGTATTTACAGTACTGGCTAGCATGACTGGGCTCGGGTTAGAGAAGACATATGTAGTGTCATCTGCAAATACTGTGGGTTTGAGTAGTTGCGATGCATTTAGTAGGTCATTTAAGTAAACGAGAAAGAGAAGAGAGCCTAGGACACTTCCCTGTGGGACACCAACTGTAATTGGCTGTGGGGAAGAATTTGCTCCATTTGTGTACACATATTGGCATCTGTTGCTGAGGTATGACTTAAGGTAGTTGAGGGAGTGCCCTCTTATTCCATAGTGTGACAATTTTATATGGAGCAAATCATGGTCAACTGTATCAAAAGCTTTATGTAAATCAATGAAGCTCCCCAGTGGGATTTCTTTTTTCTCGAATGCAGTGTACATTTTTTCTAGCATGTGTATAATAGCATCATTCGTATTTTTTATTAGGCCTGAACCCAAACTGACAGGGGATGAGTATGTTGTGGGAGATGAGGTAGGAATAGATTCGCTTATGAATTAATTTTTCGAAGATTCTAGAGACAGGGTGTAAGTTGGATATTGGCCTATAGGTATTCAAGTCTGTTTGGTCTCCTCCTTTATGTATCGGGGTGACCCTCGCTATTTTGAGAACTGTAGGGAAGGTAAAGGATTCCATGGATTTGTTAAAGACTGTTGCAATGATTGGTGACAGCACTTGCGACACTTTTTTATATACAAAGGGTGGTAAGGTATTCAAATCTCCTGTCTTGTTTTTCAGTGTGTTGATAATAAGTGAGACTTCTGTTGGGTTAGTCGGAGCTAGGAACAGTGTGCTCGGGTAGTTGCCAATGAGGTAGTCATTGGGTAGGGTATTTGAGCTTGGGATTTTATTGGCAAGGTTTTTTCCTATGGTGGAGAAGAAATCTTTGAGTGTTTGCTGTTTCAGTTGGTGGAAATTGGGGTTCATCTGGTTTTGTTAGTTCAATTGCACTTTTTCTAGATATCTTTTTTGGTCCTAGAATTCTGATAGGGTTTTCCAGGTCTTTTTTATATCACCTTTTAAGCTGGATAATCTGTTCTCATAATACAATTTTTTAGCCCTTCTTATCAGGCTGGTTAGAACTGATGAGTAACGTTTTGTTTGGTGTCTAGTTATGTGACCCATTCTGTACTGTTTTTCTTATAGGTGCTTTGCATTTATGGATTTGAGGATGCTGGGTGTTAGCCAGGGACTGTTCAGTCTCTTAGCTGTCACCTGTTTAGTTTTTTTAGGGCAGTGCTTATTATAGAGGTATTGGGTCTTTTTTAGAAAATTATTAATACATTCATCAATATCTGTATAGATTTCTAGCTCAGTGTGCCAGTCAATGTTTGAATTGCTGTTGTGAAGTTATTAATGGCTGCCTCATTATGAAGTCTGAAAGTGACTTTAGTAATGTCTTGGGGTAATTTGCCTAGATTAGTTATGAGGAAGGTAGGGTAGTGGTCTGTGGTATTATCTGTGATTATGCCTGATTTTAAAGGGGATATGGTGTTGGTCCTGATGTGGTCTAGTATCCCTGAGTTATCCCTACTGTCACACTTTCATTCAATGCCGAAGGTAATTGATTTGTGGTCGCTTGCACCAAGTTCCTCTGAAATTTCTGAATTACAGGTCGGCGATCACTAATCTGGCATCATTGGGACCTGTAATGTGCTGGATTAGTGAATTTGCCGGATTACAGAGTGGTTAGGTTAGAACACACTTAATTATCCTATCAATAGAGACTCTGCTAAATCTTCCTCATTTTCGTCATTGCTTTACAACCATCTGCACAATTTCTGAGTCAGTATAATGATGAAATTTGACTCAGTATAATGATGAAATTTGAAATTATGCTAGCCGAAATTGGTGCCGGATTACCAATGGAACCTCATAACTGATTCCCTGTATTAACCCTTAAACTGTCCAAACGTAGATCTATGTTTTTTCAACATTTGAAAGTATGTAAAGAAAGTAGATCTTTTTTTTTTTTACCTTTGAAAACGTGTAAGAAAAACTTTGATCTACTTTTTTTTTTTGTTATATTTGAAAATATGCAAAAAAAAAAAAAACGTAGATCTACTTTTGGAGCACTATGCATGTGAACGTAGATCTGCTTGGACAGTTTAAAGGTTAGCAAGGGTTTCCTTGTTTACCAGAACCAAGTCAAGCAGGTTATTTTCCCTTGTAGGTTCTGTAACAAACTGCTTTAACCCTTTGAGGGTTTTGGTCGTACTAGTACGTCTTACGCGTAGGGGTTTTTGTCGTACTAGTACGCATAAATTCTAGCGGCCTCAAATCTCGCAGGAAAAGGCTGATAAGCCTAGATGTGAGAGAATGGGTCTGTGTGGTGGGTGTGCGCAGTAGGAAAAAAATCTGGGACCCAGTGGCGCATTGTGGGAATGCCATCATAGTACACAATTTCCACCATGCCCTGCGGTAAGAAGTTCCTCACTCCTCGGCGAATTGGGACACTTTTGTTCCCCAGTGACAGTTCTAATACAGTGGAAGTGACAGTGAAGATGAGTTTCAAGGTTCTGGTGAGGTTTTGACGAAACTAATGACCATAATATGGGTAATAGTGAGGAAAACCCAGACAACCCACAGCCTTCCACCTCTGGTGCTGGGCCGTCGTTCAATTGTACCAGAAACAAAGGGGAAAACCCCTATTTTCCAAAACCCCGGACTCAGAAGTGAGCTTTGGGGGATGATAGGTTAGTGTTTAAAAAACTACAAGCTCTTAAAACTTTTCCCAAAATGGAGGAGGAGGAGGAGGCAGAGGAGGGGGAAAAAAGGAGGGGGGGAGAAAAAAGGAGGAGGAGGCAAAGGAGGAGGAGGAAAAGGGGGGAAAAAGGGGGAAGGGGGAAAGGGAGGAGGGGGAAAGGAGGAGGAAGAAAAGAAAGGAGGAGGGGGAGGAAGAAGGGGGGAGGAGGAGGGAGGAGGAAGAGGAGGAGGGGAGGAAAAGGGAAGAAAAAATACGAAATTTTGAAAAAACAAAAATACATAATAATAATACATAAAAAAAATTTAATACATAAAAAATAATAATACATAAAAATAAAATAGGTAAAAAATAAAAATTTGGTAATAATAAATTTCCCCCATGCCAGTAAAAAAAAAAAGGGGAAATAAACACCTGTTTAATGCGGACTTTTTGATGAGGGTAAATAGGGTAAGCTGATGCCAAAAAGAGAAGAACATCGCCCTCCCTTTTTTTTTTGGGGTTTTACTAAAATTTTGTCTGTCTTTTTCCCTGTCTCCCCAAGCTCCCCCATTCCGTTTTGCCTGTCTCAGAGACCCAAAAGGGGACGGCACCTTTTTTTACTCACATCTTCAACCCAGATTATGGGCACTTTGTCTGGTTTCTTGGGTTATCTGGGGAAATTTTTTACAGGGAATATTTGGGTTTTATGTGAAACCTTTTGAGAAAAGAGATAGACAGACAGATAAATGAGGGAGAAAAAAAGGGGTAATTAGACAGAATTGGGGGAGGGGGGGAAACAGCAACCGGGCCCCATTGTTTTTACAGGGCCCCGGGGGGGGGAAAGAGTAATTGGGGCCAATAAAAACACTTGACAGCTCCGAAATCCTTTTAAAAAAAAAACTATGGACGAGGAGAAGGGGGAAGAGTTTGGGGGGAAAAGGAAGAAAAGGAGGAAAGGGGGAAGAGAAGAAATAGGGGAAAAGGAATAAAAGGAAGAGGAAAAAAGGGAAGAGGAATAAAGGGAAGGGGGAATAGTAGGAGGGAAAATTAGGGGGGGAAAAGGAGGAAGGGAAAAGAGGAGGAGGAGGAAGAGGAAAAAGAGGAGGAAAGGGGAAGAGGGGGGAGGAGGAAGAGGGGAGGAGGAAGAGGAAGAGTAAGGAAGAGGAAGAGGGGGAAGAGGAAGAGTATGAGGAAAAGTAGGGGAAGAGGGGGGAAAGTAGGGGGAAGAGGAGGAAGAGGGAAAAAGAGGAGGGGGGGGGTGGAACACTAGTACTAGGTACTGGTACACTAACATTTCTGTTTGTCTATTTGTCTGCTGTCAAACTCCCCGTCTATCTGGGCCCATCCGTCCCTTTTGTCTAAAAGAGCCCCAAGACCGTTTCATCCTTTTTCTCACATCTTCAAACAGAGTTTTTAGACTTGGGCTGGATTTCTTGGGTTTAACCTAGGTAATTTTTTAATATTTTATACGTATTTATGGTACCGTGAGACAAGAGATAGACAGAAAAAGATAGGAAAAAAGAGAGACAGATTGAAAGAGATAAATGAGGAGAAAAGATAAAAAACCAAATGTGTATAAACACCATGTTTCAGAGTTCCACAAGCTGCAGAACTAATAGGAATATGTTCAGTGACTGTATATTAGGTATATATATTATAGAACAATAATAATAAAAAATTTGTTTTGTATTGTTTGTTTTTGTAAAACAATTTTTTGTAAACAATAAAATTGATAATTATGTTTGTGTGCTTATTGTGTTGTATACAACGAGTGTATATATGTACATTGCACCTTACTTTGGTCTCATAGGCCACATAAGTTAGTGAAAAAATAAATAGTGAAAAAAACAACAAACCTTCAAAACAAGTAAATCAAAGTTTCCCGGGGTGAGCGGCAGTCGCCGCTGTTGCCATACGCGGCTCATTTTCTGCAAACTTCATGCATCCATATCTCCGTAAGTATTGATGGTAAAATTTTTTTTTTTATCCTATAATGTTTAGAAAAAAAAACTCTATTTTTTCATAAGAAAAAAAATTTTTTTTTTTTTAAATTTGGCCGACCCTGAGAACGAGTTTCGGAGAGGGCCTGTCGACCTCAAAGGGTTAAAAAGCAATCCTGAACTCCCTCTAATAAGGGGTTTTAGACTCCGAATTCCCATCAAGGAATTCCAGTCAATACGACTAAAGTTTAAAGTCCCCTAGAATTAAACTTATCATGCCTTGTGGCCCTAACGATTTCCTCCCACAGTAGCCTTCCTCGGTCTCTATCCAAGTTTGGGAGACAATGTATCATGCTTAAAATCAATTTTCATGCCCCCTTTTAAAAATTCAAAAAAAAAAGACTCAGTATGTGTTTCCCAAACTTTATACCCAATTTTATTGCAAAAATTTTAAACGATTTCAAGAACATAAAGTACACCCCACCCCACTTTCCGATATTTTCAATCCACTTGGGAAACAATTTAAAACCCAAATGTGACATTCATCAGGCATGTCCTGATCTTTTCACATTAAACCACATCTCAGTTATGGCAAAAAATATCAGTTTTTACTTGCACTTGAATTAACTCAATTTCATCCATCTATTTCTCACTTTGGGGACAAATATGTTTAGAAAACCCTCCTCTCCCTTCTCCAATATTAACCTTCCTCTCAAACTCTTCCTTGAAAACTACAGCAGAACACACAGGCAGAATACAAGGCACAAATCACTTTTTTGATATCCCTCGTGTCCATCTCTATGTAAAAAATGCTGTAAACATAAAGGGCCTGAAGACCGGGAATTCACTGCCAGAACACACTAAAAGACCCTTGCCTGCAAATCAATTTAAGGCCCTACTTAGAAATCACCTCATCACCCAAAAAAACGAACACTTTAACCTGATACCTACCATTACTCAAAAAAACTCTTAAATAATTTAATACTACTAAACTATTTGATCACTTACTTAAAATTTAAAAATTTAATTTCAATTTCATTATTGTATATTGTGCTTGATTGCTCATTTGGGTGTTACCTTAAACCTTCAATAAACCCAACAAAAGCGCGGTGCGGAGACCCAAACTCCTGAAAACCAGACAACGCACCCCACCATTTTTCAAAGCTTGAACTTACTTAATACAGTGGAACCTCTACTTACGAATGCATCCACGTGCGAGTTTTTTTAAATACGAGCAGCTGCTCGATCGATTTATTTGCTTCCAGACACGAGCAAAATTCCCGATGCAAGCGGCCTCAAGGGGGGTTAATTGACACTGGTGAGGGGCTTTTGCTCTTGATCTAGGGAATTGGATCAGTGTTTGTTGGACTATCTTATTGAAACTTTGGGGAATGTATGATGAAAAGATGCTTCTTAACGTACAACAAAAATGAAAAGAAATCGGACCGTAAATAACAGAGTTCACTTCTCAGCCATTAGCCTCCTCTTAGCGGTAATATTTTCGAATGGTTTTTATGGTTTGTATTCTCGTTCATTTCGTCTCATATGATAGAATGCAAGATAAAAAAATATGATTTTAATTTGGTTTCAAACCCTGAAATGCCTCAAAACTGAGCTCAAATAGCAGAAATGTTCGATTCTTTTGCGACATCAGTGGTAGACATCATGAGGTAGCAGTGGCAGAAAAACATGAAGCAACATGCAGACAACATGAAGCAGCAGTGGCAGACAACATGCAGTAGCATGGCAGACAACATGAAGCAGCAGTTACAGACAACATGAAGCAGCAGTGACAGACAAAATGAAACACACTGGCAGACAACAAAGAAGTAGCAGTGCAGACAACATGAAGCAGCGTGGCAGACACTGAGTAGCAGTGGCAGAGAACATGAAGCAGCAGTGGTAGGCAACATGAAGCAGCATGGCAGACAAATGAAGCAGCAGTGGCAGACCCAAAATGAAGCAGCAGTGGCAGACAACATGAAACAGCACGTGGGAGACAACATGCAGTAGCAGTTGCAGACAACATAAAGCAGCAGTGAAGACAACATGAAGCAGCAGTGGCAGACAACATGAAACAGCAGTGGCAGACAACATGAAGCAGCAGTGGCAGACAACATGAAGCAGCAGTGGCAGACAACATGAAGCAGCAGTGAACCACCAGTGGTTTTTCCCTGTAGTTAGTTGTCGGGGTGGATCACGGAGATAAGATTTTTTCTAACTGTAATTTTGAAAGTGATGAATGTGTCTGCAGTTCTAGAGTTTTCAGGTAGGGTGTTCCAGATTTTAGGTCCTTTGAAATACATTGATTTTTTGTAAAAAGGTTTAGTCGAACACGGGAATGTCATAGAAATGTTTGTGTCTGTGTTTATGCCTGGGGGATCCTGTCACAACTATCAAGAAAGCATTTTAGGTAAAGGTTAATATTGGAATTTAAGTCCTTTTAGATATAGACGGCACAGTAGTAAGTGTGGATGTTAGAACAGGGAATAAGTTTAGATATGAAGATGGGGGGGGTGGTTGCCAGGGAGGGGATTAGTGATTATTTTTACTGTGGCTTTTTTTTGGGGTTTATTTATTGCTTTAGGTGTGTTGCTGGCATTTTAACCCCAAGCACAGATAGCATAGGTGAGGTATGGATATATAAGTGTATAGTGTTGGAAGGGCAGTTTGCGGCACGTATAATCGTAATCTTGGAGAGATCCCCCCGTTTTGGATACATTTTTTGTTTTGTGTTGGATATGGTGCTGAAATTTAGGTTGTTGTCGAGGTATAAGGCCTAGGAATTTGCCCTCATTATGTCTGGCAATTAGAGTGTTGTCGATCTTAATGTTAAGTTGTGCAGCACCTGCTCTGCTACCAAACATAATATAGTAGGTTTTGCCAGTATTAAGTGTAAGTTTATTAGCTGTCATCCAAATCGATATTTTGAGCAGCTCCTCGTTAACAATGGTGTTGAGGGTGGCAAGATTAGGGTGGGAGATGACATAAGTCGTGTCGTCAGCAAAGAGAATGTAAATGAGGAAGAGCAAGGGTCCAAGGACACTTCCCTGTGGAACTCCAGTATCAAGTGGCTGTATTGATGAGGCTGTGTCTTTAATGGTGACATACTGATACTTATTAGATACGTATAGAAAGGTAGGATTTAAAATATGCAAGCGCATGCACATGAAGCAGCAGTGACAGACGACATGAAGCAGCAGTGGAAAAAACCCCTTTGAAGCAGCAGTGGCAAAAAAATTTGAAGAAACAGTTCCCGAAAACATGGGGAAACAGGGGCAGACAACATGAACCCAGCAGTGGCAAAAACATGCATAGCATAGCAGACAACAAACCCGCAACGACAGACAACAAAAGCACAGTGACAGACAACAGAAGCGCCTGGCAGACAACATGAAGAGCGGGAAAGCAGACAACATGAAGCAGCATTGGCAGACAAAATAGGTAGTAGTGCAAAAACATGAAGCAGCAGGGGCCCGACAGGGAATAAACAGTTGCAACTTTCATGAGGAAAGCAGTGGCAGAGAACTAATAGCACATGGCAGCCCCAAAAAGAAGCAGCAGTGGAAAACCAACTAAGCAGCAGGGGCAGACAACATGAAGCACAGTGGCAGACAACAGAACAGCGTGGCAGACAACATGGGGTAGCAGTGGCAGACAACATGAAAAAAGCATGGCAGACATAAAGAAGCACAGGGGAAAGACAACAAAAAAGAAACAGGGGGCGGGAAAAAATGAAGCAGAACGGGCAGACAAAAAGAAGCAGCAGTGGCAGACAAAAAGGAAGAAAGCAGGGGCAGACAAAAATAAGAAAGCAGGGGGCAGAAAAACATGAAGTAGCAGTGGCAACAACATGAAGCAGCAGTGAAAAGCCAACATGAGGTAGCAGTGGCAGACAACATGAAGGCAGCATGACCAGAAAACATAAGCAGCAGTGACAGAAACCGGGAACAGAAAAATTTGGCAGACAAAATGAACAGCAGGGGCAAAACAACATAAGCAGAAGTGGCAGACATCATGAGGTAGCAGGGCAACAACAAAAAAGCACCCAGGGGGCAGACAACAAAGCAGCAGTGGCAGACACATGGGGTTTGGGCAGTGGCAGACAACTTGAAGCAGCATTGGCAAACAACATGAACAGCATGGCAGACACATGGGGAAGCAGGGGGCAGACATAAAGGGGAGCAGGGGCAGACAACTGAAGCGCAGTGGCAGACAACATGAAGCAGCATTGGCAGATTTCATGGGGTTTAGCAGGGCAGACAACAAAAAGCAGCAGTGACAGACAACAGAAGCAGCAGTGGAAACATCATGGGGAAAGCAGTGGCAACAAATGAACAGCAGTGGCAGACAACATAAAGCAGCAGTGGCAGACATCATGAGGAGAAAGTGCAGACATAAAGGGGAAAGCAGGGGGAAAGACAACATGAAGCAGTTTTTGGGCAGACAACATGAAGCACGTGGCAACACCCTGAGGACAGGGGAAAGACAACATGAAGCAGCAGGGCAGACATCATGGGGAAGCAGTGGCAGACAACATAAAACAGCAGTGGCAACACCCTTAGGAAGCAATGGCAGACATCATGAAGAAAGCAGTGGCAGAAAACATGAAGCACAGTGGCAGACAACATAAAGCACAGTGGCAGAAAACCCATAAAGCACAGGGGCAGACAACATAAAGCAGCAGGGCAAAACATCATGAAGCAGCAGGGGCCAGACATCATGAAGCAGCAGGGCAACAACATAAAGCAGCAGGGGGCAACAACGGGGGGGCACAGGGCAGACATCATGAAGCAGCAGGCAGACAACAAACCCGCAGTGGCAGACATCATGAGGTACATTGGCAGAAAAAAACTTTAAGCAGCAGGGGCAGACACTTTAGGTAGCAGTCCAAAACATAAAGGTTTTCAGTGGCAGACAAAAAGAAGCAGCTGGGCAACAACTTAACCAGCATTTGGCAGACACCCATGAACCCGCAGGGGAAAAGACAACTTTAAAGCACCCAGGGGCAGACAACATGAAGCAGATGGCAGACATCATGATAGCATGGCAGACAACATGAAGCCCAGGGGCAGACTCATGGGGTTACAGTGGCAGACAACTTTAAACAGCAGGGCAGACAACATGAACCAGCAGGGGCAGACATCTTAGGTGGGAAAGTGGCAGACAACAGGAAGCACAGGGGCAGACATCATGAGGTACAGTGGCGACAACTGAAGCCAGTGGCAGACAAAAAGAAGAAGCAGGGGAAAAGTTTTAGCATTAAGCGTATAGCAATTAAGTGTAGCATTAAAAAGGTAGCAATTAATTGAAACATTAAAAAGTGTACACTTATAATCTCTCTGCCCTTTTTTTTTTGGGGTTACCCCTGGGTTCCCCTACACATGAGTCAGGAGCGGGAAGGGCCCCCTTTTGGTGGCCCTATAAACCCCAACAAAAGGCTCCCTGCACCACCACTACCCACATACCAAATGACATTTTACAGGGGGACCCTCGCCCCAACGATTTTTTAATCCATTCCTGAAGCTCATCGTTTATCGAAATTTTTGGGTTTAGCAAGTTAATTTTCCCCATAAAAATAATGGAAATCAAATTAATCCGGGGCAAGACAAACCCCCCAAAAATTGAAAAAAAAAAAATTTTCCACAAAAAATATTAAATTTTAATAATCCCAAAAATGAAAAGGGCATGTACCCTTTTTAATAATTTTCCTTTATTGAAGGTCCCGGGGATGAAAAGATGGGATGGGAGGAGGGGGGACGGGAATGTTATTTTTAGAAGGGGGAAACCCCTTCCATTAAGGCTTGAGGTTCAAGTCCCTTTTCTGGGGTTTTCTTTTTCCCCCTTCTTTTAAAAAGCCCTAGGACCACTTGAGATCACTGGGCCTCGTCCACAAACTATCCCGTCCATAGAGGCCTGTAAACCCCCCGTTCCTTTAGACATTCCTAAAGTGGTTTTACAACATTGTTTATGTCCCCAATTAAACCTTGCTCAGTTTCAATTCTTTTACTGCCCCCATGGAACCCCCATCTCCAATTGATCCTGGGATGGGGAATACAGTGCCCGCACTCTGAAAAGGGTGTTAATGTTGCAGTTTTAAAAACCCTTTTAGGGGTTTTTGGTTTGTACTAGTACGCTTAAACCCCGTAGGGTTTTTTTCCCTAAATGTACGCATAAATTTTTAAAACGGCCCCAAAACTTTACAGGAAAAGGCTGATAAGCCAGTGTGAGAGAATGGGGCTGGGGGTGGGGGTTTCGCAGTAAAGGGAAAAAAATCTGGGGCCCAGTGGGGCATTGTGGGGAAAGCCATCAAAGTACAAAAATTTTTCCCCCGTGCCCTCGGGGGAAAAAGTTTTTCCCCAAATCCTCGCAATTTGGGGCCTTTTTTTCCCCAGTGACAGTTCTAATACAATTGGGAAATGACAGTGAAGATGGTTTTTTAAGGTTCTTGGGGAGGTTTTTTACCGAAACTAATGACCATAAAGGGGGAATAGTGAGGAAAAAACCCGACAACCCACAGCCCCTTTCCCCCTCTGGTGCGGGGCCCTCCTTTCCCCATTCATTTTACCAAAATCAAAGAGAAACTCCTATTTTTCCCAAAACCCCAAATCAGTGTGACATTGGTGAGATATGATAGTGGGTTAGAACTACAACCCCCTTCAAAATTTTCCCCAAAAAATGGAGGAGGAGGAGGAGGCAGGGGGGAGGAGGCCAAAAAGGAGGAGGGGGCAAAAGGGGGAGGAGTCAGAGGGGGAGGGGGCAAAGGGGGGAGGAGGCAAGAGGGGGGAGGAGGCAAGAAAGGGGAGGGGAGGCAGAGGAGGGGGAGGAGGGGGGAAGAAAAGAGGAGGAGGAGGGAAAAGAGGGGGAGGAGGGGGGAGGAGGAGGTGAAGGGAAAAAGAAGAGGAGGAGGGGAAAAAAGAAGAAAAACTAAGATAACAATAATACATAAAATAAAAATACATAATAATAATAATACATAATAAAATACATAAAAAAATAATAAAAAGGAATAATAAAAGTTCACCCAGACCCGTAACAAAAGGGGAAAAACATCTGATAAATCTGACGTTTGTGAGGTAAATGAGGGGAAAACTTTTTTTCCCCAAAAAATTTAGATAAACATCTCCCCCCCGTTTTTTTTTTTGGCTTTTTGGGGTATACTAACATTTTTTCTGTTATTTGCCTGTCCGTCAACTCCCCGTCTATCCTCTAGCTTTTCCGTCCCCAAAAGAGCCAAAAAAAAAAGGGAAAATGTGTCATCACTTTTTACTCACATCTCAAGCAATATAAAAACAAAAAAAATTTTGTCTGGGTTTTTCTTGGGGGAACCTAGGTAATTTATACTATGTAAACTTTTTTATTTTTGTAAACCCGTGAAAAAAAATAAAAAAAACAATAGAATGAGGAGAAAGATAATTAGATAGAATGGGGGAAGGGAAGCAGCATCCGACCCCAAAATTTTTTTTGACAGGCGGGAGGGGGAGTAGTAATTTAGACAACGTCATTTTGACAGGTGCCGACTCCGGTAATTTTTAAAATTGGAGGAAAGGGAAGGGGGAAGAGTAGGGGGGAGGAAGAAGAAAAAGGAGGAGGGGAAAAAGGGGGAGGAAGAAGAGGGAAAAGTAGGGGGAAGAGGGGAAAAAGAGGAAGAGGAGGAGGAAGAGGGAAAATAGGAGGAAAATTAGGGGGGAAAAGGAGGAAAAGGAAAAGAAGGGAAAGGGGGAGGGGGAGGAGGGAAAAGAGGAGGAAAAAAGAAGAGTAAAAAAAGGGAAAAGGAAGAAAGGAGGAGGGGGAAAAGGAGGGGGGGGAGGAAGAGGAAGAGTAGGGGGAAAAGGAAGAGTATGACAAAATAGGGGGGAAGGGGGTAGGGGGAAGAGGAGGAAGAGGAAAAAAAGGAGGGGAGGGGAGAACCTATAAACTGGGACGGTTTTAAATAACATTTCTGTCTGTCTATTTTTTCTGTCTGTCAAGCTCCCGCTAAACCCGTCTACTCTGTCTCAGAGAGCCACAAACTGTGTATCCCTTTTACTCACATCTTTAAGCAAGTATAAGGGACTTTGTCCCGGATTTTTTGGGTTTTTCCTAGGTTTAAATTTTTAAAATAAATTTTACTTTTATTTATGTGACCTGTGAAAACAAAAATAAAAAAACAGATAGAAAGAGAGAGGGCAGATTGAAAGAGATAGAAAAGGAGAAAGATTAAAAAACCAAATTTTGGGGGTGGCACCCTTTTCAGGGGTTCCACAAGCCGCAGAACTAAAAAGGAATATTTCAGTGACTGTTTAAAATTGGGAAATATATTTTAAACAAAAATAAAAAAACAATTTTTTTTATTGTTTGTTTTTTTAAACAAGTTTTTTAAACCCAAAATATTGAAAATTTTGTTTGTGTGCTTTTTGTGTTGTAAAACAAAAGATGAAAAATGTACAATTTCACCTTATTTTGGTCCCCATAGGCCAAAAAAAGTTTTTGTGAAAAAATAAAAAAGTGAAAAACAACAAAAACCCTTTAAATACAAGTAAAAAAAAGTTACCAGGGGAGCCAGCGCCGCTTGCCAAAAACCGGGTCATTTTCTGCAAACTTTTATGCATCCAAATCTCCGTAAGTATTGATGGGAAAAATTTTTTTTGTTTATCCAAAAAATGTTTTAGAAAAAAAAACTCTTTATTTTCATAAGAAAAAATAATTTTTTTTTTTTTTAACCCTTTGAGGGTTTTCGTCGTACTAGTACGTCTTACGCGTAGGGGTTTTTGACGTACTAGTACTCATAAATTCTAGCGACCTCAAATCTAGTGGGAGAAAGCTGGTAGGCCTTCATATGAAAGAATGGGTCTATGTGGTCAGTGTGCACAGTCTAAAAAAAATCCTGCAGCAAACGGTGCATAATGAGAAAAAAAAAACTTTTTCCATTTTTTTAATAAATCAGCGACTTTGCAGTGTATTTTCGTATGGTATTTATTGTTGTATTCTAGTTTTCTTGGTCTCATTTTATAGAATGGAAGACATATTACTGAAATTGAGATGATTTTGACTGGTTTTACAATGAAAGGTGCCTTGAAATTGAGCTCAAAGTAGCAGAAATGTTCGATTTTTACCAAACTTCAAAAGTAAACAAATCGTGCCAAGCGTGCAATACACGTCAACTGGTGAGTCTAATATTCTTTTACAAGTGCACCAATAATATTTATACCATTTTTTACACTAATGCAGTAGTCTGCATAACAGTAAATCTTATATTTTTTGTGAGAATAAAAATTCAAAGTGGAAAGCAAAAGAATATAAGAGGGGCCTTGAGACGTGACTAATGACTAGAGGAAAGTCATTTTAGTGCCAGAATGTCTCTTGTTTATTCTGGACCCTATTCCGAAATTGGCATCTTTTGAAATTTGTGTGAAATTGGCAAAATTGCTAAATTCTGACCACTGTACTGGATAGTTGAATTTATAAATGGTCGTTTCTTGAAACCCATCAAATAGAAAAAATGGAGATCTAGCGAAATATTCATGTTTTTGTCGACTAGTACAGTAAAAATTTGGCCAAAAATGGGGCTCAAAGTGGGAAAAAATCGCCGATCCGTAAACATCGCCGAGACCGCTAACTTTGCGAGAGCATAATTCCGTAAGTTTTCTATAAAATTTTTCAAACTTTTGGTGTCGTTATGATGGGGAAAAAGGATTCTCTATTTTTTCATAAGAAAAAATAATTTTTTTTTTTTTTAAATTTGGCCGACCCTGAGAACGAGTTTCGAGAGGGCCTGTCGACCCTCAAAGGGGTTTTAAAATTTGGCCGCCCTGAGAACGAGTTTCAGAGAGGGCCTGTCGACCCTCAAAGGGTTAAAAACTGTAGGTAAAGCACCCTTCTGGCAAGACAGTGATTTTAGTGAATGATGGTGAAAGTTTTCTTTTTCGGGCCACCCCGCCTTGGTGGGAATCGGCCAGTGTGATAATAAAAAAAAAAAAAAAAAAAATTTTAGCTGCTTTTTGGTCCAAACTGGCAGCCTCAACCATGCCTTATCACACTATGTATGCCACTACCATTTAAATCTCTCAAACCAACCTTTGCTGGCCTTAAATTCACTCACATCACCACAAATTGCAGGCATTTTTTCTAACTAAATCCTCATGCAACTTCCTAGCCTTTTCACATATGATTGCTTGAGAGATGCTATCTCCTGCTTCTGTTTTTCGTTTATTTCCCCACCAATAACAGTCTCTCAACATCTTCTATCACTTGCGATCTCAGTTTTGAAAACATAGTTGCACCTTTGGCAAGAACAGCTTCCTTGATTACCGTTTCTTGGCCACAATAGCAGCAATGGTTGATTGGGGTTTTGTGTACAACCTGGCCAGCTCAGAGACACACACTCCACTTCCATACTTAGCAATGATCTCTTTCTTCATATCCATAGTAATTCTCACCCTTTTTGCTGTAGAGTTGGCACTAGAAGCTTTCCTTGGGGCCCATGGGACTTATTTGCAGGTGCAATCGCTAAAAATGCTGTGATAATATGAATGTTCCGATTGTATGTTTGGATGGGAACCACGGTGGCTGGCTGGCTTGTAAACACGGGCCCACAAGTGGACGCGTCTCAGAGGGAACGAAAATGTTTTCAATTTTTTTTGGGGCCTAGTCGGGGCCCAAAATTTTTTTGCATTAAAATGTATCGCTAGTGGGAAATTTAAAAACTTAGCGATGCCATCGTTGGTCGAGGGCCCCACTGAAATTTTATTCATTCTGGGAATATTTCATTTTTCTATGTTATTAAAAAATTGTTTATTATTTTTCCCAAAATTACAGAATTGAAAAGGATAAATAAGCTGTAGATTTTGATATTGGGGGAAATTTTTTAAATTATTTTCCTTTCCCGGGAAATTTCCCCACGGAACAAATTAATTCCTTTTTCGATTAATTTAAATAAAGGAAAAATTGATTCTGCAAATGGGGAAATCCATTTTCGGAAAGGTCGGGAAATTTGGATTAAACTCGTAATTTAAGGGGTTTCCACGTAACAAAATAACACATTTATTTTTGTGCTCAAATTATAAATGAACTTTAAAACCCCCAATATAAACCCTTTACCCCTAAAACCCTTCTCCTAAAACAGCTACAAACAGAACACACAGGCAAAACACGAGGGCAAAAAAACATTCTTTGATACCCTCGTGTGCATTCACACTATGCAAAAATGCAAGGGGACAAAAAGGGGCCCCGAAGTCGGGAAACCCTTTTGCACAAAAACAGCAAGAGGTCCCCTGCCCACAAATAAATTTTAGAATACATTTGGATTTTCCTGATTTTAAGAGGCCAAAACCCTCCCGATAAAACTGACTTAAACAAATGTTTGTCAGCGAAAAAATTTTGGGACACTGACCTACGTTGAAAAATCGACTTACATAAACGCCCCAAACGCAGCCATCTGGTCTGCCCGGGCCCTGAGCGCCCCAGCTGAGCAAGTGAAACCCCTTTTTTTACAAGTCAGAGAGGAGGGTTTTGACAAAAAATTTTCGATAAATTTTGCATTATTCCAGTTTTTTTCAGTGTTGAAACAAACTAAATAAGCCACCATGGGTTTTTTTGAAAATTACCAAGAAACAATTTAACCCCAGGGGTTAGCCACCCAGGATAACCCAAGAAAGTAGTGTGCATCGAGGACTGTCAAACTTTTTCCACTGGGGTCCTTAACCCTTTGGGGGTCGACGGGCCCCTCTCCGAGATTTCGTTCTCGGGGTTGGGCCAAAATTTAAAAAAAAAAAAAAATTTTTTTCTTTTTAAAAGATAGAGAATTTTTTCCCCAAATCATAATAAACCCCAAAAAAATATGAAATTTAAGGGAAAAAATTTAAAAGGGGGAATTTAATGCTCTCGCAAAGTTAGCGGTTTTGGTGATTTTTAAACGGACCCGGCTTTTTTTGCCCACTTTGGGAACCCCCCCTTTTTCCCGGCCCATTTTCACTGTACTGGGGTTGGGGGAAAAAAAACATGAATATTTCACTAGAACTCCTTTTTTTCTTTTAAATGAGTGCAAGAAACCACCCTTTTACCAATTTCAACTACCCGGGAACAGTGGTCAAAATTTTGCAATTTTCCCAAATTTTCACACAAATTTAAAAAAGATGCCAATTTCGAATAGGGGCCCAAAAACAAACAAAAAAATACATTCCTGGCACAAAAATAAACTTTTTCCTCGGGAAAATTGGGTCACGTCCCAAGGCCCCCTTTACATTCTTTTGCTTTCCACTTTGAATTTTTTTCTCAAAAAAAATTAAAAGATTTACGGGTTTGCGGGGCTCTGTTTTGGGTGTAAAAAAGGGTTATAAATCATATTGGCGCACTTGCAAAAAAAATTTTAAAATCACCATTTTGACGTGTATTGGACCCCTTGGGCATGTTTTGGGTTTATTTTTTGAACTTTGAAAAATCAAACTTTCCCTCCCTTACTTTGACTAAAATTTCAAGGAAATTTTTATTTTTAAAAACCAGCCCAAAATCATCCAATTTCTATGATATGCCTTCCATTCTAAAAAATAGCCCAAGAAAACTAGAATACAACAATAAATACCTTAGGGAAAATCCCCCCAAGGGCAAAATCCTATTTTTTTTCCCAAAAAAAGGGTTTAAAAAAGGTTTTTTTTTTTTTTTAAATTTTCACTGTGTGCTGAAAGGTTTTTTTTTTAAATACCTTTCACACGGGACAACAAAGACCCATTCTTTCATATGGGGGCCCCACCAGCTTTTCCCACCGATTTGAGGGCACAGTTTTGGCGTACAAGTACGTAAAAAAACCCTGGGTCGTAAGCCGTACTGGGTACGTCCAAAAAACCCTAAAAGGGGTTTTAAATTTTGCCCCCCGGGAAATGGCCCCACACCACCCAAAACTAACCCCCAGGTGAACGGGAAAAAATGCCGGGAACTAGTGTCAAAATTGGTGAATTTAAGGCCAGCAAAGGGGGGTTTGAGAAAATTTAAAAAATCATAGGGCATAAAACAGTATGATAAGGCCATGGCGAAGCTAAAAAATTTTCCAACCCCAACAAATGTTCAGTTCTGATGAAACGGCCCTTTTTCGGGAAGAAAATGCCAAACGGGCCCTACATTACCAGGGGGAAAAAGGGCAATCCCAGGAAAACATTGCTCTTTGCCATCACAACATCTTCAATAAAGGAAGGGCATTTTTTATTCTTCTTTTAAAGTCCTAGTCATCACAATATATATTGTGCATGAAACCCTTCTTTTTGTGTGTAGGAAAACATTTTTTCATGTGGAAAATTTTTTTTTTTTCATATTTTTTGGGGGCCTTAAAGGGTTTAAATTTGTTTTTCCATTATTTTTTTGGGGGGGGGGAAAAATTAAATTTCAGTTTTGAAAATTTTTGTTTTACATGGGGCTCCTGGAACGGTTTAATACCTAATTTGGGGGGTCCACTGTATATCAAAAATCATCTCATCTCTCAATAAAAACCATACCCACACTAGGGCAAAAATTCAAAACAAAATTTAAAGCAACTCTCCCCAAAAATTTTTTTTATCCCTTAAAAATATTTAAACATTATTACAAACTTTAAAATTTTAAAGTTTGGGATCATAAATTATACACCTCATTTTTAATAATAAGAAATAAAAAAATTTAATATTTGCAGTGGGGGGCATTGTTCTGCTAATTCCCCTAATTAGCGGAAAATAGCTTTTTTTTTAGCAGATTAAAAAATTTTGCTAACTTTTGGAAAACATTAGCAGACCCAATTCATTTCATTGTTTTATAGTCGGAAGCCGTGAGGGGAGCAGCAGCTTTCCCTAATGAGGACGAAGATGGGCCCTTTTTCAAAAAAGCTACTCAGTTCCCCGGACAAACCCAAGCCCCAGCTTACTAAGTGAAGGCACAAAAACATGGGAAAAAACATAGCTGGGGGACCAGCTTGAAAGAGGGCGTGAGTGAAGTCGCCTTCTTGGGTGAGAGGTCTTGATCGACCATTCATTAAGTACAACCTGCCATCCAATCCAGTGCTGCAGCCCCGAGCCCCCTATTCTCTATAGGCCAAAAAACTCTTGAGGGCCAAGAGGGGCCCCCCCAGGGCAGATGGGAAAAATTTTTAAAAGGCTGATGGTCATAAAGGGGAAACAGCATCACATCAAAGCGATGGAAAGGCCCAGTCAAAGGAGTTTTTCAACCCCCCACATCTGATCTTGGGGATGATACCCCCTGTTTTGCATTTTGTACAAAAAAAAAGTGTATGTTGGATTTTTTCTGATGTTTGATTTCATTTGTTCTTTAAACTTTTTTGGGGTGACCTTATACTGTATCACTGGGAAACAGTAAATTGGCCCCCAAGGTTTTTAATTTTTTGCAGTTTTTCAACTATTGTTTGTAGTTTTTGGGTTTAAAATCTAAAAAAAGGTTTAAAAGCAAACATGAACATTAAAAAGAATTTAAAATTTAACGAATACCCAAAATTTTACCCGGTTGAATTTTCTGCCTGGAGTTTGCAGTGTCTTCAATGGAGGAACGTCATGCAAATTCAGGGTGTCATGTGGGAAAAAGGAAAACACTGCACTGTGGCTTATATCCCTGTCTTTGTTGTAGGAGGATGAGGAAAAAAAGATGGGGCCCAAACACTCGACTTGTGGAACAAGCTTTTCCCCTGTTTGCCTCCCCAGATTTTTTCTCTGTTTACTACTACTCTGTGTGTTTCTGTTTTTTAGGGAAAATTTTAAAAATTTCCCTCTACCCACGTTTCCCCGTTATTCCTTTATTTTTACACATTTTGTGCGCTTTTTACAACCCTGGGCCCCCCCCTTTTCAAAAGGGTTTTGAAAGGCTGTGTATACAGTAAAGGGCCCCCCTTTTTGGCGTTTGCTTTATGGGGGTTCTGCCCAATACAGGGCATTTTTAAATTTTTGACCAAAAATCGGCCCATTAAAAGGCTCCCCCACCCCGACTTTTTAATACGGTCACCACCAACCCCCACCGGTTTGTTTTCATTCCCCTCTTTGAGATCCGGGGCGCACTAAGTCTCTCCATTAAAGTCTGGAAAATCCAAAATTTTAAGTGTTTTTAAAAGTTTTTTTTTTTTAAAAATTTTTTTTTTTTTTTTTTTCATACTCTGAAATTTATACTTACGAATACCTGTACTTAAATAAACTTACACACTGTGCTGGCATGCAGGTACACATTAAAATCAGTAAAGTGTTTTATTTTCCAGTTTTCATATTTGTAATGACAATAAAAATCACCCAATCTTATTTAAAAAGTCGTATTTACGTTTAAAACACACATTTTTATTAATCCCCTAAGTTTTTTTTTTCCTTAAAAATTTTAAAAAAAACACCATGCATTTAAAAATATAAATTGGGTAAATACACCCCACAGTAAAAAATAAACATAAAAGTGAGATGTGGGAGACGACTTGCCCCAAGTGACGCCATATTAGAAAAAATTTTAAACATCACATCACCGGGGGCTCATTTTAAAAGTGTTTTTTACCTTAAAATACCATTTTCTTAATCCATCATTTAAAATTTTTTTTCAAAATTTTAAATCTGGAAAAAAACTGGAGAGAGTTCCGGGGGTCAAAAGCCCCCGGGGCCCCGGGCGTGACCCGGCCCTCCTGGTGGATCAAAGCCCGATTACCAGGGGGTTTTTGGGGGGGGTTTTTTGGGTGCACCAAAACCAACGTAAAGCCACAGCCCGGCTGATCCGGAAATAAATTTAGGTGCTTGTCCCCTGCCAGCTTGAAGACTGCCCGGGGTCTGTTTTGGGAATCCCCCTTATGTGGGGCTGGGGGGCAGTTTTAACGTCTCGGGCCCCTGACACTTTTTGTATGGCTCTTAAAGTGCTAGTGGGCACCCCTGCTTTTTTTATTGGGGGATGGGGCATTTGTCTGCCCAAATCTTTTTCTTTTGTAGTGAGTGATTTTGTGTGCAAGTTCGGTACTATCCCTCTTTGGATTTTCCAGGTGTATAAAATCATGTATCTCCCCCCCCTGCGTTCCAGGAATACAGTTTAGGAACCTCCAAACGCTCCCAAAAAATTGAGGTGTTTTTTTCTCCGTTATGCGCGCCTTGAAATTTCTCTGTACATTTTCTAGGTCGGCAATTTCACCTGCCTTGAAAGGTGCTGTTGTGTGCACAATATTCCAGCCAGATAGAACAAGGGGACCTGAAGAGTGTCATCATGGGCTTGGCCTCCCTAGTTTTGAAGGTTCTCATTTTTCCATCCTGTCATTTTTCTAGCAGATGCGATTGATACAATTTTATGGTCCTTGAAGGTGAGATCCTCCGACATGATCACTCCCAGGTCTTTGACGTTGGTGTTTCGCTCTATTTTGTGGCCAGAATTTGTTTTGTACTCTGATGAAGATTTAATTCCTCATGTTTACCATATCTGAGTAATTGAAATTTCTCATCGTTGAACTTCATATTGTTTTCTGCAGCCCACTGAAAGATTTGGTTGATGTCCGCCTGGAGCTTTGCAGTGTCTGCAAGGGGAAGACACTGTCATGCAGATTCGGGTGTCATCTGCAAAGGAAGACACGGTGCTGTGGCTGAAAATCCTTGTCTATGTCGGATATGGGGATGAGGAACAAGATGGGAGCGAGTACTGTGCCTTGTGGAACAGAGCTTTTCACCGTACTGCCTCGACTTATTCTGTTGACGACTACTCTCTGTGTTCTGTTGTGAGGAAATTATAGATCCATCGACCGACTTTTCCTGTTATTCCTTTAGCACCTTTTTGTGCGCTATTACGCCATGGTCACACTTGTCGAAGGCTTTTGCAAAGTCTGTATATATTACATCTGCTTTTCTTTTTGTCTTCTAGTGCATTTAGGACCTTGTCGTAGTGATCCAATGTTGAGACAGACAGGAGCGACCTGTTCTAAACCCATGTTGCCCTGGGTTGTGTAACTGATGGTTTTCTAGATGGGTGGTGATTTTGCTTCTTAGGACCCTTTAAAAGATTTTTATGATATGGGATGTTAGTGCTATTGGTCTGTAGTTCTTTGCTGTTGCTTTACTGCCCCCTTTGTGGAGTTTGGGGCTATGTCTGTTGTTTTTGTAACTGTGGGACGCCCCCCGTGTCCATGCTCCCTCTCCATAGGATGGAAAAGGCTCGTGATAGGGGCTTCTTGCAGTTCTTGATGAACACAGAGTTCCATGAGTCTGGCCCTGGGCAGAGTGCATGGGCATGTCATTTATCGCCTGTTCGAAGTCATTTGGCGTCAGGATAACATCGGATAGGCTTGTGTTAATCAAATTTTGTGGCTCTCTCATAAAAAATTTCATTTTGATCTTCGACTCTCAGTCTGGTTAGCGGCTTGCTAAAAACTGAGTTATATTGGGACTTGAGTAGCTCACTCATTTTCCTTGCTGTCATCTGTGTAGGACCCATCTTGTTTAAGTAGGGGCCCAATAACTGGACGTTGTTCTCGATTTTGATTTGGCATAGGAGAAGAAATACTTTGGGTTTCTTTCGATTTCATTTATGGCTTTTAGTTCTTCCCGTGATTCCTGACTCCTAAAGGATTCTTTTAGCTTAAGTTCGATGCTTGCTATTTCTCTGACCAGTGTCTCCCTACGCATTTCAGATATATTGACCTCTTTTAGCCGCTCTGTTATTCTTTTCCGTCGCCTGTAAAGGGAGCGCCTGTCTCTTTCTGTTTTACATCTACTCCTCCTTTTTCTTAGAGGAATAAGCCTTGTGCATACATCGAGTGCCCACCGAGTTAATCTGTTCTAGGCATAAGTTGGGTCTGTGTTGCTTAGTATATCTTCCCAGCTTATATCGGTTAGGACTTGGTTTACTTGGTCCCACTTTAATGTTTTTTGTTATTGAAGTTGAATTTGGTGAATGCTCCTCGTGACTAATCTCATTATGTCGGTCTGGGGCTCCGCGCATACATGACTGAACCTCAATTATGTTGTGATCTGAGTATATTGTTTTTGATATGGTGACATTTCTTATCAGATCATCATTGTTAGTGAAGATGAGGTCTAGTGTATTCTCCAGTCTAGTAGGCTCAATTATTTGCTGGTTTAAATTGAATTTTGTGCAGAGATTTAAAAGCTCGCGTGAGTGTGAGTTTTCATCAGAGCTGCCTCCTGGGGTCATTTCTGCAACAATATTATTTGCTATATTCCTCCATTTTAGGTGCCTTAAGTTGAAATCCCCCAGGAGCAAGATGTTGGGTGCAGGAGCTGGAAGGTTTTCCAGACAGTGGTCAATTTTTAACAGCTGTTCCTGGAATTGCTGGGATGTTGCATCCGGAGGCTTGTAGACTACCACAATGACTAGGTTTTGGTTCTTGACCTTTACTGCTAAAACTTCCACTACATCATTTGAGGCATTTAGCAGTTCTGTGCAAACAAGTGACTCTGCAATGTACAGGCCAACCCCCCCCTTTTGCCTGTTCACTCTGTCACATCTGTATAGGTTGTAACCTGGGATCCATACTTCGTTGTCCAAGTGATCCTTTATGTGGGTCTCAGTGAAAGCCGCGAACATTGCCTTTGCCTCTGCAAGCAGTCCACGGATGAAAGGTATTTTGTTGTTTGTTGCTGGCTTTAGACCCTGTATATTTGCAAAGAAGAATGTTATCGGACTGGTGCTATTGTTGGTACTGGGGGGGGATTTTTTTTCCGGCATTAGTATCTGTATCTGTTGGTTTGGAGTGGAGGCCATCGACTGTGGTTCCACTCCAGGAATGACTGGATTTGGTGTACGATTTCTGCCATTTCCTGCCAGTTTTTTTTTCCTTCCTGGCACTAAAAAACCTCTCCCTCTTGAGTGGCTGTGGCTACCCAGGTTATCCCATGGCCTGGATGTTTTGTATCTTTTTGTCCCCTTTAGATGAAGGAGGGGTGTTAATGTTGCAGTTTAAAAACTGTAGTGTAAAGCACCCTTCTGGCAAGACAGTGATGGAGTGAATGATGGTGAAAGTTTTTCTTTTTCGGGCCACCCTGCCTTGGTGGGAATCGGCCGGTGTGATAATAAATAAAAAAAATAGATGGTATGCCTGGCAATTTAAGTTATAGCACAGTCTTTCCTGTACTGAAGAGGTACACAGTTCAGGGTGAAAAAGCTTACAGGAAGGGAGTTTGCATTTTCCTGTTGTCATATGGGCATGGCATTTTCTAGGGTGGTGATAGTTGCACGTCCCATCTGTTTTTCCAGATTTCCCATGCCAGCAGATACCGAGTGCATAGTATGTGCACAGGCTTGGTTTCCGTTTGCCTTGGGTTTCTGTGACTGTATTCCCTGTTGGTGCATGTTTCCCTGTCTTACTTCTATCCTCCCTAGCACCAACAATGGAGCTCCCACCAGTTGTTTTTGGTAATATATCCTCCCTATTGCTAGTGGAGTCCTCTTGTTTGCTATTTCCTGCGGTATTTCTAGTTTGCAATATTGGGTTTTATCTTATCTTTGACTACACTTTGTTTCCCTACTATGGCTCCTGTCCCCTATGAGGTCAATTATATGTATTCCTTCCTGCGTATAATTCCCGACTACCTGGACAAAATCTCCAGCTTCACCATTACTGTCTCCCAGACAGCATCTCCAGCTTCCCCATTACTGTCTCCCAGGACAAGCATCTCCAGCTTCACCATTACTGTCTCCCAGGACAGCACCTCCAGCTTCACCATTACTGTCTCCCAGGACAGCACCTCCAGCTTCACCATTAACTGTCTCCCAGGACAGCACTATCAGCCCCCATTTACTGACTACCAGGATGTCATCTCCAGCCTTACAGTTTCTGACTACATGGCCAGTATCAAGGGCAGTACCATTCAGCCCAGACTTTTTATGTTCCCATCTGTTGTAGAAAGCTTCCAGGTTTTCTATGAAAGGGCAGCTTGATGTTGACCTTTTTTAAAATACCCTTGTGATTTTAGTCCACAGATTTATCTCATTTGGGCATACCCAAAAACACTTCCCTGTTTTAATACTGCTTGTAGCTAGTTCTTGGATATCTGCACAAGGAGCGTGACACCAATTTCCACAAAAATGACAATTTATGCATGTGGAAGGGCCCGTTTGTTTGACTGACCACAGACTAACACAGCTTCATAATGATTTGAATGGATGATTTACTGCAATTTTACTAGCAACCTCTTGAATATTCATTAATAACCTGCTAGGTAGTGCACAACGAAACCGTTTGAAACCATCCAGGGTTCGGACCAGTAAAGGGGTTCGGACCGTCAAGGGTTTTTTCGGACCAGTCAGTGTTTTCGGACCAGTCAAGGGTTCAGACCAGTCTTTTTGATCTGATCAGTGGGTCATTTGTTTAAAACCATACTGGTCGGTGATTTGAGCTAACACATGAAGGATCTACGGGAAATTATCTACCCGAGTAATATGTGATTGATTGATAAAAAAGTATAACTTGCGTGTTGAAGAGCCGGTGATATCTGGCAGCTCCTACAATGACGAAGGGTCACCTCCACACCTTGTTTATCAATCGCTGTATCTAGCTTTTCTATTTTTTTTTTTTTTTTTTTTTTCCGTCTCCCCACAATAAATGCTATATTATCACTATAGTTGACTGGTGCAAATTTTGGAGGAGGACGCTTTTTCTGTAGTAAAAATTTTGCTTCTCGTTGTGTATATTGCGACCAACTGGTAACTACAAGTTATATGAAATTCACAGTAACGTCTCGTTTTTCCCAAGAAAAAAGAAACTAATAAAAAGTCACTCCACTCCACTAAGTACCATTATAATACTAGTTAGTTGCTACTCCCAACACTGTATTCTGCTATTCACTGGTATCACAAATTTTAAAATGTGAGGTACACTAGCAGGCCCGGAAGATTATAGGGCGAGTACACTAGCAGGCCAGGAAGATTATATTGAGGTACACTAGCAGGCCAGGAAGATTATATGCGAGTACACTAGCAGGCCAGGAAGATTATATGCGAGAACACTAGCAGGCCAGGAAGATTATATGCGAGTACACTAGCAGGCCAGGAAGATTATATGCGAGTACACTAGCAGGCCAGGAAGATTATATGCGAGTACACTAGCAGGCCAGGAAGATTATATGCGAGTACACTAACAGGCCAGGAAGATTATATGCGAGTACACTAGCAGGCCAGGAAGATTATTAAAAACAGCTGACCTGTGGTAAGTTTCTGGCGACTTCTGGCACCTGCCTCTATAGGCTTATCACTTCATTTACAAATTCACCTGTTTTCAAATGACACTTTAGCCTTTATCATCAATATACATACTAGGGAGCCACTGTAGTATACACTATACACTATGTATACTCAATGTTTTCAGGGAGACTTTCTTTCCTCTGACACAAAGTTCAAATATTATTATTTTTTTCACACGGGACATAGGCCTATGATTCCCCTCTGGCAGTAAACTCTGCTAGGTAGTGCACACTAATTCTCCTTTTTTGACTCAGTATATAATGTTTTCCGCCCAAGATTGGTTCCAGGCGCTAGAGGGATGTATCGTATAGGATTGATGACACAAATTAAAGTTCTAGCACGTAAGAGCCACCGTGAAAACACCAGAAAACCCCGGAGCACAACGAGGCACGCTGACACTGTCACGCATCCCGGGACAAAACATGACAATAAACATGATACATAAACATGATACATAACATAAAAAGATGATAAATACACCCCACAATAGAATAAATAAACATAAATATGAGATGTGGTAGCCAGATAACTTGTACAAGTGACGTCAAGAATAACATTTTCTCTAATCTAACATAAGAGAAAATGTGTTACTGGGGGTAACTGTAGAAAATTATTCCTTTCGTATGTATGTAAGTTTATTCAGGTATACACAAATACAGTTACATAGAGTGTCATACATAACAACATATGTGTAGAGAACCTAGGATAACTCAAAAAAGTCAGAGTGACTTATTTCCATTGCCTTCACTCAGAGCGTCATTTCTTCTCAAAATGATGTTACATGAGAATGGGAATGCTCTTCTTTATTTATTCTACCGTATCAATGTAGAGACAACCTGTACACAATGTAAGTTGTACACAAACCAGATGTGTACACTTTGTTTACAAAACTTACCTTCGCCTGGTTTGTTTACATAACTCTGCGCCTGTCCTCTCATGCACTCATTCTTTCTCTCTCATTTATTCATTTTATCTCATTTACTTACTCCTGACCCTACATTATATTCTAACCCTTTGACTGTCGCGGCTGTATATATACGTCTTACGAGGTACCGTGTTTAACGTATATATACTCATAAATTCTAGCGGCTTCAAATCAAGCAGGAGAAAGCTGGTAGGCCCACATGTGAGAGAATGGGTCTGTGTGGTCAGTGTGCACCATATAAAAAAAATCCTGGAGCATGCAGTGCATAATGAGAAAAAAAAAACTCTGACCGTTTTTTTTTAATTAAAATGCCGACTTTGTGGTCTATTTTCGTATAGTATTTATGGTTGTATTCTAGTTTTCTTGGTCTCAATTGATAGAATGGAAAACATATTATAGAAATAGAGGTGATTTTGATTGCTTTTACTATAAAAAGAAACCTAGAAATGGAGCTCAAAGTAGGGGAAATGTTTGATTTTTGCCAATGTTCAAAAGTAAAACAAATGATGCCATTGTGCAATAAATGTCCAACTAGCCATTCTAATATCCCAGTAATGAATGGGTTGATGTTATTTATACAATAATTACAGTATTGCAGTAGTCTGCATAATAGTAAGTCTTCTATTTTTTGTTTGCAAAAAAAATTCAAAATAGAAAGCAAGAGTAAAAATCAGAGGGGCCTGGAGATATGACTGATGAACAAAGAAAATGTTATTTTAGAGCCAGGAATGTCTGCATTGTTCATTCTAGACCTTATTTTGAAATTGTCATATTTTTTATTTTTTCGTAAAATTTGGGCCCAAAATTGCAAATTTCTGACCACATTATTAGATAGTTGAAATCAGTAAATGGGCAGTTTCTTGTACTCAATCGATAGAAAAAAATGGAGTTCTAAAGAAATAGCTATGAGTTTGGGCGACTGGAGCAATAGAATTAGCCGAAAATAGGGCTCAAAGTGGGCGAAATCGCCGATTTGTAAACAGCACCTAGGTCGCTAACTTCGCGAGAGCATAATTCCGTCAGTTTTCCATCAAATTTCGTTTTTTTGGTGTCATTACAAACGGGAAACGATTCTCTATCATTTCATAAGAAAAAAATATATTTTTTTTTTTAAATTTTGCGACACCAGGAGACACCTCAGGATTGGGGGTTGCGACAGTCAAAGGGTTAAGGTAAGTAATGAGTGAACTGTATATACATTTTATTGCTCTGGGATGCTTAAATATCATAGAATATATGTGTGGGTGGGTTGGCCTGGAATGGTAGCCCGGCTGACTACCATACACACCACACTTGATTTTTTACAATAAATACTACTCATCTCACCCTTGATTAAGACTTCAAATATTTTAACGTAAGTAATGAGTAAACTGTATATGCATTTTATTGCTCTGGGATGCTTAAATGTAATAGAATATTATGTGTAGGTGGGTTGGCCTGGTATGGTAGCCCAGCTGACTACCATACATAACACACTTGATTTCTTACAATAAATACTACTTGTCTCACCCTAGATTAAGACTATAAATATTTTAAGGTAAGTAATGAGTGCACTATGTGTGTATTGTAGTTTTTTATTGTTTTTTGATGCCTAGTTCTATTGCTAACTTAATATATGTTAGTGTAAACTTGTTATCTAGTATTTGTATGCATTTATAAGTGGAAAAAAAGGGTGTTCCACTTTACGGCAATTTCCGCTTTACGGCGGTAGCCTGGAACCTAACCTGCCGTATAAGTGGGGCCCTACTGTATTACATCTGCATTCTGTTTGTCTTCTAGATCATCCAGGACCTTGTCATAGTGGTCCAGTAGTTGGGACAGACAGAAGCAACCTGCTCTAAACCCATGCTGCCCTGAGTTGTGTAACTGATGGGTATCTAGATGGGTGGTGATCTTGCTTCTTAGAGTAAGTGGAACTAATGAAGAAAACAGTCAAATAAGTTAACTCAATCTGTTCAGGTGCTATGGAGCTTCAGTACAACAACAAATGTGTCCTTGTCAGTTACTCGCATTACATCACAAAATTAACCCTTTCAGGGTCGGCAGGGCTTCTCCAAAACTTGTTCTCAGGGTTGGAAATTTTTCAGAAAAAAAATTATTTTTTCTTATGAAATGATAATCTTTTCCCGATCGTAATGACACCAAAAGTACGAAATTTGATGGAAAACTTACGAAGTTATGATCTCGCGAAGTTAGCAGTCATGACGATATTTATGCATCGGCGATTTCACCCAATCTGAGCCCTATTTTCAGCCAATTCCAATGTACGTACTAGTCAACAAAAATCATACCTACTTCACTAGAACACCATTTTTCTATCGAATGAGTACAAGAAACCACCCATTTACCGATTTCAACTATCCAATAACGTGGTCAGAAATTGGTAATTTTGCCCATTTCACACAAATTTCAAAAGATGTCAATTTCCAAATAGGGTCCAGGATAAACAAGACAGATATTTCTGGCACTAAAACAACATTTCTTCTGTTCATTACTCATGTCCCCAGGCCTCTGTTACATTTCTTTTGCTTTCCACTTTGAATTTTTATTCTCACAAGAAAGAGAAGATTTATGTTATGAAGACTACTGAAGTAGTGTAGAAATGGCATAGAAATGGTATAAATAATATCAGGGCACTTGTGAAAGACTATTACACTCACCAGTTGACGTGTATTGGACGCGTGGCATGATTTGTTTACCTTTGAACATCGGCAAAAATCGAACATTTCTGCTATTTTGAGCTCAATTTCAAGGTACTTTTCATTGTGAAACCAATCAAAATCATCTCAGTTTCTGTAATAAGTCTTCCATTCTATAAAATGAGACCAGGAAAACTGGAATACAACCATAAATAGTATACAAAAATACACTGCAAAGTAGCTGTTTTAAACCAAAAACACGGTCGGAGTTTTTTTTTTTCTCATTATGCACTGTGTGCTGCAGGATTTTTTTTATACTGTGCACACTGACCACATAGACCCATTCTTTCATATGTAGGCCTACCAGCTTTCTCTCGCTAGATTTGAACGTGCTAGAACTTATGCGTACTAGTACAGCACCAACCCTGGCGTGCAAGCCGTACTAGTATGGCACCAACCCTGAAAGGGTTAAACAATCACTATTTTTGCACTAGCGGCACTTGATCGTCATATGAACTTGGCATTCTACACCTTATGAGAAAGCTCTCCAGGTCTGTTCTAAAAGTCTTAAAAGTAAAAGACCTAAAAACTAAACCAAATCTGAATTCATGTGAAAAGTTAGCATTTAGTTAGCTTCTGCTAATTTTTTCAGCCTTTTAGCAGTTTAGCAGTAGCGGAGCTAATTTTTTAGTTAGTGGATTAGCGGTTAGAGAAGGTAACTTTTCGGTTAGCTGTGCCCAGCACTGAATATTTGTAATCTACCACTCTTTACCTGTCTAGACTTAAGACTTGTCTTTAACCCTTTGAGGGTCGAAAGCCCTCTCCGAGACTCGTTCTCAGGGTAGGCCAAATTTAAAAAAAAAAAAATAATTTTTTCTTATGAAAAGATACAGAATCTTTTCCCGATCATAATGACACCAAAAGTATGAAATTTGATGGAAAACTTACGGAATTATGCTCTCGCGAAGTTAGCGGTCTCGGAGATGTTTACGCATCGGCGATTTTGCCCACTTTGAGGCCTATTTTCAGCCAATTCCACTGTACTAGTCGACAAAAAACATGAATATTTCGCTAGAACTCCATTTTTTCTATCGAATGAGTGCAAGAAACCACCCATTTAGAAATTTCAATTATTCAGTACAGTGGTCAGAATTTAGCAATTTTGCCAATTTCACACAAATATCAAAAGATGCCAATTTCCGAATAGGGTCCAGAATAAACAAGAAAGACATTCCTGGCACTAAAATGACATTTCCTCTGTTCATTAGTCATGTCTCAAGGCCCCTCTTACATTCTTTTGCTTTCCACTTTGAATTTTTATTCTCACAAAAAAATAGAAGATTTACTGTTATGCAGACTACTGCATTAGTGTAAAAAATGGTATAAATAATATTGGCGCACTTGCAAAAGAATATTATATTCACCAGTTGATGTGTATTGGGTGCTTGTCATGATTTGTTTACTTTTGAACTTTGGTAAAAATTGAACATTTCTGCTACTTTGAGCTCAATTTCAAGGTACTTTTCATTGTAAAACCAGTCAAAATCATCTCAATTTCTGTAATATGTCTTCCATTCTATAAAATGAGACCAAGAAAACTAGAATACAACAATAAATACCATACGAAGATACAGTGCAAAGTCGCTGTTTTATTCCAAAAAAAACGTTTGGTTTTATTTTCTCATTATGCACTGTGTGCTGCAGGATTTTTTTTATACTGTGCACACTGACCACATAGACCCATTCTTTCATATGTAGGCCTACCAGCTTTCTCCCACTAGATTTGAGGGCGCTAGAATTTAGGCGTACTAGTACGTCAAAAACCCTGGGTCGTAAGCTGTACTAGTACGGCTGAAACCCCTCAAAGGGTTAAATAGTAGGTTAAGTCTGCCCGAAATGCTTTGACATGATTGTGGCTTTCTTTGTACCATTCAAATTATGAAATGTAAACACACATTGTAACCCTAGTAAAGAAATAAAAGTTTTTATTTTTTTATTTTGAAAGTACAGTGGACCCTTGGCCAACAAAGGCATCACCTAACAATAAATTCATCCAACGAAGCGTTTTAGCATAAAAATTTTGGCCCGACCAACGATGAAAAACTCGACCAACATGATTCATCCTGAACCTGTCCGTCCAGCCTGAGCGCCTCAACTGCCCTGCCGTCATTGTTTACAAGCCAGGGTGGCCAGTTCCATGCATACATTTGATATATTTTGTATTATTCCATTGTTTTTAGTGCTTCTAAGTGCTAAATAAGCCACCATTGGCCCAAAGAAAGCTTCTAGTGCCAACCCTATGGTAAAATGGGTGAGAAATACTATCGAAATACTATCGTACCATAGTCAGCTGCTGCTGCACCACTGTCAGCTGCTGCTGTACCATGGTCTGCTGCTGCTGCACCACAGTCAACTGTTGCTGCACCACCATCAGCTGCTGCTGCACCACCATCAGCTGCTGCTGTACCACGGTCAGCTGCTGCTGTACCTCGGTCAGCTGTTGCTGCACCACAGTCAGCTGTTGCTGCACCACCATCAGCTGCTGCTGTATCATGGTCAGTTGCTGCTACACCACAGTCAGCTGTTGCTCCACCACCATCAGCTGTACTACTCGAAGATGTGGAGAGTGTTGTTGGTGGGGCTTAACGAGAAACAATTAACCCCAGAGGGTTAGACACCCAGGATAAACAAAGAAAGTCAGTGCATCATCAAGGACTGTCTAACTTATTTTCATTGAGGTCCTTACTCTTGTCCCCCAGGATGCGACCCACACCAGTCAACTAACACCCAGGCGAACAGGAAAAACTGCCTGGAACTAGTGCTCATATTGGTGAATTTAAGGCCAGCAAAGGTTGGTTTGAGAGATTTAAGAATCGTAGTGGTATACACAGTAAGATAAGGCATGGCGAAGCTGAAAAATTCCAACCAAAACAAGTGTTCAGTTCTGACGAAACAGGCCTGTTCTGAAAGAAAATGTCAAATAGGGTTGGCCTGTACATCGCAGAGTCACTTGTTTGCACAGAACTGCTTAATGCCTCAAATGATGTAGTGGAAGTTTTAGCAGTAAAGATCGAGAACCAAAACCTAGTCATTGTGGTAGTCTACAAGCCTCCAGATGCAACGTCAAAGCAATTCCAGGAACAGCTGTTAAAAATTGACCACTGTCTGGAAAATCTCCCAGCTCCTGCCCCCAACATCTTGCTCCTGGGGGATTTCAACTTAAGGCACCTAAAATGGAGGAATATAGAAAATAATGTTGTTGCAGTAATAACACCAGGAGGCAGCTCTGACGAGAACTCACACACACGAGCTTTTAAATCTCTGCACAAAATTCAATTTAAACCAGCAAATAATAGAGCCTACTAGACTGGAGATTACACTAGACCTCATCTTCACTAACAATGATGATCTGATACAAAATGTCACCATATCAAAAACAATATACTCAGATCACAACATAATTGAGGTTCTGGCATGTATGCGCGGAGCCCCAGACCGACATAATGAGATTAGTCACGAGGGAGCATTCACCATATTCAACTTCAATAACAAAAACATAAATTGGGACCAAGTAAACCAAGTCCTAACCGATATAAGCTGGGAAGATAGACTAAGCAACACAGACCCCAACTTATGCCTAGAACAGATTAACTCGGTGGCACTCGATGTATGCACAAGGCTTATTCCTCTAAGAAAAAGGAGGAGTAGATGTAAAATAGAAAGAGACAGGCGCTCCCTTTACAGGCGACGGAAAAGAATAACAGAGTGGCTAAGAGAGGCCAATATATCTGAAATGCGTAGGGAGTCACTGGTCAGAGAAACAGCAAGCATCGAACTTAAGCTAAAGGAATCTTATAGGAGTCAGGAATCGTGGGAAGAAATAAAAGCCATAAATGAAATCAAAAGAAACCCAAAGTATTTCTTTTCCTATGCCAAATCAAAGTCGAGAACAACGTCCAGTATTGGGCCCCTACTTAAACAAGATGGGTCCTACACAGATGACAGCAAGGAAATGAGTGAGCTACTCAAGTCCCAATATGACTCAGTTTTTAGCAAGCCGCTAACCAGACTGAGAGTCGAAGATCAAAATTAATTTTTTATGAGAGAGCCACAGAATTTGGTTAACACAAGCCTATCTGATGTTATCCTGACACCAAATGACATCGAACAGGCGATAAATGACATGCCCATGCCCTCTGCCCCAGGGCCAGACTCATGGAACTCTGTGTTCATCAAGAGCTGCAAGAAGCCCCTATCATGAGCTTTTACCATCCTATGGAGAGGGAGCATGGACACAGGGGTCGTCCCACAGTTACTAAAAACAACGACATAGCCCCACTCCCACAAAGGGGCAGTAAAGCAATAGCAAAGAACTACAGACCGATAGTACTAACATCCCATATCATAAAAATCTTTGAAAGGGTCCTAAGAAGCAAGATTGCCACCCATCTGGAAACCCATCAATTACACAACCCAGGGCAACATGGGTTTAGAACAGGTCGCTCCTGTCTGTCTCAACTATTGGATCACTACGACAAGGTCCTAGATGCACTAGAAGACAAAAAGAATGCAGATGTAATATATACAGACTTTGCAAAAGCCTTCGACAAGTGTGACCATGGCGTAATAGCGCACAAAATGCGTGCTAAAGGAATAACAGGAAAAGTTGGTCAACGGATCTATAATCTCCTCACAAATAGAACACAGAGTAGTAGTTAAAGAGTAAAGTCCGAGGCAGCTATGATGAAAAGCTGTGTTCCACAAGGCACAGTACTCGCTCCCATCTTGTTCCTCATCCTCATATCTGACATAGACAAGGATGTCAACAACAGCAACCGTGTCTTCCTTTGCAGATGACACCCAAATCTGCATGACAGTGTCTTCCATTGCAGACACTGCAAGGCTCCAGGCGGACATCAACCAAATCTTTCAGTGGGCTGCAGAAAACAATATGAAGTTCAACGATGAGAAATTTCAATTACTCAATATGGTAAACATGAGGAAATTAAATCTTCATCAGAGTACAAAACAAATTCTGGCCACAAAATAGAGCGAAACACCAACATCAAAGACCTGGAGTGATCATGTCGGAGGATCTCACCTTCAAGACCATAACATTGTATCAATCGCAGCTGCTAGAAAAATGACAGGATGGATAAGAGAACCTTCAAAACAAGAGATGCCAAGCCCATGATGACACTCTTCAGGTCACTTGTTCTATCTAGGCTGGAATATTGCTGCACACTAACAGCACCTTTCAAGGCAGGTGAAATTGCTGACCTAGAAAATGTACAGAGAACCTTCATGGCACGCAAAAACGAGATAAAACACTCAATTACTGGGAGCGCTTGAGGTTCCTGAACCTGTATTCCCTGGAATGCAGGCGGGATAGATACATGATTATATACACCTGGAAAATCCTAGAGGACTAGTACCGAACTTGCACATGAAAATCACTCACTACGAAAGCAAGACTTGGCAGACGATGCAACATCCCCCCAATGAAAAGCAGGGGTGTCACTAGCACGTTAAGAGACCATACAATAAGTGTCAGAGGCCCGAGACTGTTCAACTGCCTCCCAGCATACATTCGGGGGATTACCAATAGACCCATGGCAGTCTTCAAGCTGGCACAGCCGAGCTGTGGCTCGTACGTTGGTTTGCGTGCAGCCAGCAGTAACAGCCTGGTTGATCAGGCTTCTGATCCACCAGGAGGCCTGGTCACAGACCGGGCCGTGGGGGCGTTGACCCCTGGAACTCTCTCCAGGTAAACTCCAGGTAGGACCTACATTACTCAGGAGGAAAAGGCACTCCCAGGACACAAGCCTATGAAAGACAGGCTAACTCTCATGTTGTGCTGTAATACTAGAGGGGATTGCAAAGTGAAGTCTTTACTGGTGTATCACTCTGAAAATCCCAGTGTTCAAGAAAAACAGTGTCTCATCACTCATCAATACTCTTCAATAAAGATAAGTGTAATTTTAACATTTATTTATGTAGTTATTGTGCATGTCTCATTGTTTTCTTTGTAGGGAAATGTATATTTCATGAAAAAAAAAAAATTCATACCTTTGGGTGTCAGGAATGGATTAATTTGATTTCCATTATTTCTTATGGGGAAAATTAATTCAGCTAACGATAATTTCATCAACGATGAGCTCTCAGGAATGAATTAATATCGTTGGCCGAGGGTCCACTGTACAATTTTTGTACAATGAAGGATGTGTGAGATGTTATAGTCCTGGAGGTAGGAAGTACCATTCTTGTACCATAAAGGATGTGTGAGGATGCTACAGTGCTGGAGGCAAGAAGCACACTACTTGCACTATGAGGATGGGTGGGAATATCACAGTCCTAGAGGAAGTAAATACAGTGCTAGTACTATGAAAGATGGGTGATGATGTTACAGTCCTGGAGGAAGGAAATACAGTGTTTTTGCCATGAAGGATTGGGGGGAATGTTACAGGTTTAGAGGTGGGAAGTACAGTACCTGTATCCTGAAGGATGGGTGGGGATGTTGCAGTCCTTGAGGTATGAAGTACAGTGCCTGTATCCTGAAGGACAGGTGGGGATGTTGCAATCCTTGAGGTATGAAGTACAGTGCCTGTATCCTGAAGAATGAATGGGGATGTTACAGTTCCATGGGTAAACTAAACTGTTATGTTAGCGCACTTTGGGCAAGACAGAAATTGAATAATTGATGGTGAATGATTTTCCTCATTTTCTTGGAGCCATCCTTCCTCAGTGGGAGACTGCTGATGTATCAAAAAAAAAAAAAAAAGCTGAAAACAAAGTCAACATGCCATCATTCATATACAACACAAGAAAGATGTTCATGTGTTACCACCAACTATTACACCATTGTTCATAAATTAACAAAAACCCAAAAAATTTTACATAACATACTTAACACTTTCGCCATCTGTCATGTAGGACTACTTCATTTAGGCCAGGGTCCATGATGAAGTTCTTCATCAGCTCACCTCACTCAGATAAGCTGCAAGCAATAAATTTTGTTCTTATAGTATGTATATGAAATAATGGGTATGTGTGACATAATCTTAAAATAATAAATCCTAACTAGTCATAAGTTTGCCTATGATACTCCAATATAGACACTTTGTATTGTGCCAAAACAAAAGCATTCACATTGTTAAACTCACAAATTATGATGTAGTCGCTTAGCTTAATACCATAATCTGTAAGGATTTAATGTTAAGAATTAATCTAAGTCTGCCCGAAATGCCTAGCCATGCTAGGTGTCCTAGTGGCCCCCTCTGTAATTAGTATTTTATAACATGTAAACCACACAATACCCAAAACCTGTAAACCCCACATTGTAACCCTTATAGAGAATAAACTTGAATTGAATTGAATTGAAAAGTGTGCACAGGATAACAAAAATCCTGCCCCACACAGTACAGATGGCAAAAAAAAATACTGGCACAGTGTGGATGGTTTAACCCTTTGACTGTTTCGGTTGTCTATATACGTCTTACAAGCCACCATGTTTGACATATTAATACGCATAAATTCTAGCGGCCTCAAATCAAGCGGGAGAAAGTTGGTAGGCCTACATGTGAGAGAATGGGTCTGCATGGTGAGTGTGCGCACTATGAAAAAAATCGGGGAAGCAGTGGTGCACTGTGTGAGCTCCATTCCAGTAGTCCTTGTTCACCATGCCTCGCGGTAAGGAAGTTCCTCACTCCTAGGTGGATTGGAGGTCTTTTGTTCCCAAGTGATAGCTGTAACAGCAATGGAAGTGTCAGTGAAAGTGAATATCATGGTTTTGGAGAAGGTGTGACTGAAAGCAGTGCCCAGGATAACGTAATTAGTGATGAAAAATCCAGATGACCCACAACCTTCCACCTCTAGTGCTGGGCCATCTCATTCATGTCCATCTGTACCAGCATGAAAGAGGAAACTATTTCCCCCTCTACAGGACTCAGATATGAGCAGTGAAAGTGATAATGATAGTGATTTCCAAGCTATTGAAAGCAGTTCTAGTCACAACAGTGAGGGTGAATGTTCTCCAGTGAAGCGGCAATAGGTACAAAGCAGCATGCGTTCTGGTAGTGTGCCATATGCTGTTCCAAGGGGAAGGAGTAAATCTTGGAGTACATCCCGTGGCTCTACACCATGAACTGATAGTAAAGATGACGATATTGTTACAATGGGGAAAGAATAATATGCCCTGGGGAGCAGATGGTGGTGGCGGAGGCGGGCATGAGTCATGTGGCATCAGCAGCGGGCCATGCTAAAACCCACGTGTAACTCAGCACAGCCACAACCCCCTCCTCCCTAACATCCCCCAAAATCCACAACCACAAACCCCCAAAAAACAACCACAA
>NC_069467.1:26506346-26543160 GCF_026875155.1 Cherax quadricarinatus
CACACTTCAAATGCAACGACAATCCCCTGTGAGTTACTTCGTTCCTTCCCATTCCCCTCGGAAAAGACCGACATGTCATGCACTCACTCTCCACACTCAGTTTCGGACCACACAATGGACTAAATTCTTTACTTTAAGACCGACTTCTTCTACTGCCTATCTTTCCTACCATAGTATTGGCAAAGCGCTCCTACGCCATGTTGGTAGAGATTTTTCCCTTTCATGCTCTTAAGAATGGTATGTGCATCATCACAGTCCAGAATTCTACCCAAGCTCATGATCTTTCTCTTTCACATATCGATACTATTCCTATCACTATCGAAAAACATCATTCCCTCAATACTTGTAGTGGTACTGTTATTCTGCCCCATACCATAGTCCAACAGAATTTCCAGAAATGTGGCAATGACATTCTCGAACAGCTGGAACTCCAAGATCTCCCAATTCTCAAGGTAGACACTTATGTTCTTCCTGCCCACGGGTGAAGACGATACCCTTGCCAATCATGGCCTATTTATAGTGGAATATACACGGCCTCAGGGGTAATCGGGGTGAGCTTCAGATGTTACTCTCCCAGTTTTCCCCTGTTGGTGTTTGCTTACAGGAACCAAAATTACACTCTGCTGTTATCTCTCCCATCTCAGGCTATAATTTATTGTATTTTTCAGATCCTTTTCCTGATGGGACCTTTAATGAAAGTGCCCTTCTTCTACGCACTAATATTCCGTACCATCAGCTATTTGTTCATATTTTCGCTGCATTACACAGCAGCCCGTATCCACTTGCATGGGGTGGTATACGCTCTGTTTCTTTATATCTCTCTCCTTCTCGGGCATTATCTATTCCAGATATTGCCTTTCTTGTTTCGTCATTACCACCACCGATTCTGTTACTTGGCGATTTTAATGCCCATCATTTCCTCTGGGGGGTCTCACTGTGATTCCCGTGGCATTCAGTTAGAGGCTTTTCTTTTGCCACCATCCCCTCCATGTTTTAAATACAGGTACTCACACCCATTTTGATTCTTGGACTTGCACTCTCTCTTGCATCGATCTCTCAGTCTGCTCTTCCTCCGCCACATTAGACTTCATCTGGCCTGTTCTCCAAGATTTACATGACAGCGATCATTTCCCAATCATTCTTACTTCCCCTTCATATTCACCACCTCTTTGTATCCCACGCTGGCAAATTGATCGGGAAAATTGGAACCTTTACTCACAACTAACTGTTTTTAGTGAGGTTCCTTCTTCGTCCTCCATTGATGAGCTTTTACACCTCTTCTCGTCCTCCGTTTTAACCGCAGCTTCTCATTCTATACCCCAAACTTCGGGCAGGCATTCTCAGAAATGCGTGCCTTTGCCTAGAACAGATTAACTTGGTCGCACTCGATGTATGCACAAGGCTTATTCCTCTAAGAAAAAGGAGGAGTAGATGTAAAATAGAAAGAGACAGGCGCTCCCTTTACAGGCGACGGAAAAGAATAACAGAGTGGCTAAAAGAGGTCAATATATCTGAAATGCGTAGGGAGACACTGGTCAGAGAAATAGCAAGCATCCAACTCAAGATAAAGGAATCTTATAGGAGTCAGGAATCGCAGGAAGAACTAAAAGCCATAAATGAAATCGAAAGAAACCCAAAGTATTTCTTCTCCTATGCCAAATCAAAGTCGAGAACAACGTCCAGTATTGGGCCCCTACTTAAACAAGATGGGTCCTACACAGATGACAGCAAGGAAATGAGTGAGCTACTCAAGTCCCAATATGACTCAGTTTTTAGCAAGCCGCTAACCAGACTGAGAGTCGAAGATCAAAATGAATTTTTTATGAGCCACAAAATTTGGTTAACACAAGCCTATCCGATGTTATCCTGACGCCACATGACTTCGAACAGGCGATAAATGACAGGGCCCATGCACTCTGCCCCAGGGCCAGATCATGGAACCCGTGTTCATCAAGAACTGCAAGAAGCCCCTATCACAAGCCTTTTCCATCCTATGGAGAGGAGCATGGACACGGGGGTCGTCCCACAGTTACTAAAACCAACAGACAGCCCCACTCCATAAAGGGGACAGTAAAAACAACAGCAAAGAACTACAGACCGATAGCACTAACATCCCATATCATAAAAATTTTGAAAGGGTCCTAAGAAGCAAGATCACCACCCATCTAGAAACCCCATCAGTTACACAACCCAGGGCAACAGGGGTTTAGAACAGGTCACTCCTGTCTGTCTCAACTATTGGATCACTACGACAAGGTCCTAAATGCACTAGAAGATAAAAAGAATGCAGATGTAATATATACAGGCTTTGCAAAAGCCTTCGAAAAGTGTGACCCATGGCATAATAGCGCATAAAATGCGTGCTAAAGGAATAAAGGAAAAGTCAGTCAATGGATCTATAATTTCCTCACTAACAGAACACAGAGAGTAGTCGTCAACAGAGTAAAGCCCGAGGCAGCTACGGTGAAAAGCTCTGTTCCACAAGGCACAGTTACTCGCTCCCATCTTGTTCCTCATTCTCATATCTGACATAGACAAGGATGTCAGCCACAGCACCGTGTCTTCCTTTGCAGATGACACCCGAATCTCCCATGACAGTGTCTTCCATTGCAGACACTGTAAAGGCTCCAGGCGGACATCAACCGAATCTTTCAGTGGGCTGCAGAAAACAATATGAAGTTCAACGATGAAAAATTTCAATTACTCAGATATGGTAAACACGAGGAAATTAAATCTTCATCAGAGTACAAAACAAATTTGGCCACAAAATAGAGCGAAACACTAACGTCAAAGACCTGGGAGTGATCATGTCGGAGGATCTCACCTTCAAGGACCATAACATTGTATCAATCACATCTGCTAGAAAAATGACAGGATGGATAATGAGAACCTTCAAAACTAGGGAGGCCAAGCCCATGATGACACTCTTCAGGTCACTTGTTCATCTAGGCTGGAATATTGCTGCACACTAACAGCACCTTTCAAGGCAGGTGAAATTGCTGACCTAGAAAATGTACAGAGAACCTTCACGGAGCATATAATGGAGATAAAACACCTCAATTACTGGGAGTGCTTGAGGTTCCTAAAACTGTATTCCCTGGAACGCAGGTGGGAGAGATTCATGATTATATACACCTGGAAAATCCTAGAGGGACTAGTACCGAACTTGCACACGAAAATCACTCACTACGAAAGGAAAAGACTTGGCAGACAATGCAACATCCCCCCAATGAATAGCAGGGGTGTCACTAGCATGTTAAGAGACCATACAATAAGTGTCAGGGGCCCGAGACTGTTCAACTGCCTCCCAGCATACATAAGGGGGATTACCAACAGACCCCTGGCAGTCTTCAAGCTGGCACTGGACAAGCACCTAAAGTCGGTTCCTGACCAGCCGGGCTGTGTCTCGTACGTTGGTTTGCATGCAGCCAGCAGCAACAGCCTGGTTGATCAGGCTCTGATCCACCAGGAGGCCTGGTGACAGACCGGGCCGTGGGGGCGTTGAGCCCCGGAACTCTCTCCAGGTAAACTCCAGGTTTGGCTATGTTTCAAAGTGGGCGGAGCTACACTCCATGATGCTTCACCCCACTATAAAATATCGTATAATTATACTATTACAGGTCCTCCATCACAAATCCGCATCATTGTGACCTGTAGTGTGCCGGATTACTGAGTTTGCAGGATTACAGAGTGGTTAGGTTAGAATACACTTAATAAAATTAACCAGCTTGACTTACACAAAGTTCATTAAACATCAGCAAAAATCGAACATTTCCGCTACTTTGAGCTCAATTTCAAGGTACTTTTCATCATGAAAGTAATCAAAATCATGTCTATTTCTGTAATATATCTTCCATTCTATCAAATGAGACAAAAAAAAAAATCGAGTATACAACCATAAAAACCATACGAAAATATACCGCAAGAAGTGAACTCCCTTATTTATCGTCCGCCTTTTTCATTTTTGGTGTACGTTAACAAGCGTCTTTCCATCGTACAGTGCCCAAGTTTCAATGAGATAGCCCAACAAACAACTGAGAAAAAAAAATATTTACCAAAAATCATGTATGGCAAGCGCAAGTCAGGTACTGGAAATACACTGGATTCCCGAGTTTCGGCAGCCTCGACTTTCGCAAAATTTGACCTTCAGCGAGTGTTTTGGGAAAAATTTGGCTTCAAGTCTCGTGAAAAAACTCGTGCTTCAGCGACCGTCCGGTACCCGTCCACCCGTCACCGTGCAAACAAAGCCAGTCTCCCACGCCATTCACGCTAAGTGTGCCATTGTTTACCGACACGTGACCATCACCCCGCAGGTTCATGCAATACATTTCATAATAATCCATTGTTTTTTGTGCTTGCAACTGCTAAATAAGTCATCATGGACCCAAGGAAAGCTAGTGCAAGCCCTTTGGTAAATAAAGTGAGTGACGGGGATATGGAAGAGCTGGTGGAGGACCACAGGGAAGAGCTAACCACTGACGAACTACAAGAGCTTCAACTGGAACAGCATCAAACCACAGCCAAGGAACTTGCTTCAGAGGAGGAGGAAGAGGGAGTGGATGAGGTGCCTTCTTCAGTGATTAAGGACATGTGTGGAATGTGGAATGAGTTGTAAAGTTTTGTTGAAAAGTATCACCCTGACCAAGCTGAAACAAGCCATATCTGCAACATATACAATGACAGTGTTGTGTCCCACTTCAGGGAAATCTTAAAGAAACGCCAGAAAAAGATCTCTCTGGATAGATATTTTGTGCACTAGGGGTCCAGTGACTCTCAAGTTGTTCCCAGTGGCATTAAAAGAAGAAGGGAAGTAACCCCAGATAAGGACTTGCTACCTAAAGTCCTAATGGAAGGAGATTCTCCTTCCAAACAATAGTGTACACCTTCCTCCTATCACCTCCTCCCATCTTCCATCCACCCAGAAGTCTTCAGTAAAGGTTAGTGTAACGTTATTATTATTTATTTTAAATGCATGTACTTGATTTCTGATTGTTTTCATTATGTAAATCTTTATTTAAATTGAAAAAAAATATTTTATTTTAATATTTTTGGGTATCTGGAACAGATTAATTTTCTTTCCATTATTTCTCATGGGGAAAATGGTTTCGAGTTTCGTGAATTTCGACCTTCGGAGGGCTCTCTGAAACGGATTAGTCACGAAACTCGGGGGTCCACTGTAAGACACTTTCACTTTTTTGGGTTATCCTAGGTTGTCTATACATACGCTGCTATGTATGATAATCTATGTAACTGTATTTGTGTATACCTGAATAAACTTACTTATTTACTTACTTCTAGTCTGTTGACTGAGTACAAGAAACTGCCCATTCACCTATTTCAACTACCCAATAAAGTGGTCAGAAATTAGCAATTTGGCCAATTTCACACAAGTTTCAACAGATGCCAATTTCAAAATAGGGTCCAGAATAAACAATGCAGACATTCCTGGCACTAAAATAACATTTTCTCTGTTCATTAGTCATGGCTACAGGCCCCTCTTATATTACTCTTGCTTACCATTTGGAATTTTTATTCACACACAAAAAATAGAAGATTTACTGTTATGCAGACAACTGCAGAGTACTGCATAACGGTATTTATATGAAGAGGACATGGGATACAAGTACCATTCTCCTATCCTTGTCTTGGGGGCTTATATTAGAGAAGGGATTTGAGAGGGACTTTTTGGATTTGAGAGGGACTTGCTGTTGGATTTGAGAGGGACTTGCACATTGGAGCTTGTTTCTTGGGTGGCATTGAAAATTGGGTTGGTCAAATGTTTGTTAGTGGGATGAATTGTAAAGGACCTGCCTAGTATTGGCCAACAGGCCTGCTGCAGTGTTCCTCCTTTCTTATGTTCTTATGGACAAATATATGAGTGGGAGGGGCTGGGTTTGATTGGTGTCATTGGGTACGGGAGTTATTTCTTGGGTGGCTTTAGGTAGAGATCGTTTTGATAAGGACCTGCCTCGTATGGGCCAGTAGGCCTTCTGCAGTGTTCCTACATTCTTATGTTCTTATGTTCTAAAACAGAGTGTAGCACATTGCTAACTGTGATATACACTCATACTGCACCATAAAACTGAAACAAAAAAGCTATTTCCTCTTCATAGATTATCACACATAGCAGCGTATGTGTAGAGAACCTAGGATAACCCAAAAAAGTCAGACAAAGTGGCTTGTTTCTAGTACCTGGCTTGGGTTAGCAATATATGATTTTTGTTAAATATTCGATTCCCTGCCAGGGTAGAAACATTGGGTGTGTTTCTTTACACCTGTTGTCTATGTTCACCCATCAGTAAATAATAAATAAATAATGTCAACCCATATAAATAATGTCAACCCATAAATAAATAATGTCAACCCATTCTAGACTGCATATTGGAATTTGGACTGGCAGGCGGACAGGTACTGGACTGTAACGTCATATATTTATTCTTGAGCATCGCTAAAAAATAGAGCATTTCCGCTACTGTAAGCGCAATTTCAAGGTACTTTTCGTCATGAAAGCAATCAAAATCATATCTATTTCTGTAATATATCTTCCATTCTATCAAATGAGACCGAAAAAACGAGAATATGACCATTAAAAACATACAAAAATATACAGCTAAGCGGCCGCTAATGGCCGAGAAGTGAACTCCGCTATTTATGGTCTGATTTCTTTCATTTTTGGTGTACGTTAAGAAGTATCTTTCCATTATACATTGCCCAAGTTTCAATAAGATAACCCAACAAACAATTGAGAAAATAATAATAGTAGTAATAATAATAATATCTTTATTTATTACACGTACATGTACATAGTATACAGGTCTAGCTGACATCATTGACATACTACTATATAGAAAGCCACTTGTTATGCTGAGTATATCATGCAAATTGGTCAGTGTCCCATGATAACACCCACACCAGTCAACTAACACCCAGGTACCCATTTACTGATGGGTAAACATAGACAACAGGTGTAAAGAAACACACCCAATGTTTCTACCCTGGTTGGGAATCGAATATTTACCAAAAATCATATATGGCTAACCCAAGCCAGGTACTAGAAATAAGCCACTTTGTCTGACTTTTTTGGGTTATCCTAGGTTCTCTACACACATGGTGCTATGTGTGATAATCTATGAAGAGGAAATAGCTTTTTTGTTTCAGTTTTATGGTGCAGTACGAGTGTATATCACAGTTAGCCCTGTGCTACACTCCATTTTCTCTAATATAAGCCCCCAAGACAGGGATAGGAGAATGGTACTTGTATCCCATGTCCTCTTCATACCTCTGTTGAACTGCTTGGTATTATGCCAAATATTATTCATTCTGGAGTATTTAACATGTTTATGTTATTTATATTGTTTATTATGTCATATAGGTAGTAGGTTGGTAGACAGCTACCACCCAGGGAAGTACTACCATCCTGCCAGATGACTGTGAAACAGAAACCTGTAACTGTTTTGCATGATGGTAGGATTGCTGGTTTCTTTTTCTGTCTCATAAACATGCTAGATAACAGGGATATCTTGCTACTCCTACTTACACTTTGGTCACACTTCACAGACACGCACATGCATATATATATACATACATCTAGGTTTTTCTCCTTTTTCTAAATAGCTCTTGTTCCTCTTTATTTCTTCTATTGTCCATGGGGAAGTGGAAAAGAATCTTTCCTCCATAAGCCATGCGTGTCGTATGAGGCGACTAAAATGCCGGGTGCAATGGGCTAGTAACCCCTTCTCCTGTAGACATTTACTAAAAAAGAGAAGAAAAACTTTATAAAACTGGGATGCTTAAATGTGCGTGGATGTAGTGCGGATGACAAAAAACAGATGATTGCTGATGTTATGAATGAAAAGAAGTTGGATGTCCTGGCCCTAAGCGAAACAAAGCTGAAGGGGGTACCTGGAGTTTACCTGGAGAGAGTTCCGGGGGTCAACGCCCCCGCGGCCCGGTGGGGGGAAATAAATGGGATTAAATCTGGAGTATCTGAGAGAGTTAGAGCAAAGGAAGGGGTAGCAGTAATGTTGAATGATCAGTTATGGAAGGAGAAAAGAGAATATGAATGTGTAAATTCAAGAATTATGTGGATTAAAGTAAAGGTTGGATGCGAGAAGTGGGTCATAATAAGCGTGTATGCACCTGGAGAAGAGAGGAATGCAGAGGAGAGAGAGAGATTTTGGGAGATGTTAAGTGAATGTATAGGAGCCTATGAACCAAGTGAGAGAGTAATTGTGGTAGGGGATCTGAATGCTAAAGTAGGAGAAATTTTTAGAGAGGGTGTGGTAGGTAAGTTTGGGGTGCCAGGTGTAAATGATAATGGGAGCCCTTTGATTGAACTTTGTATAGAAAGGGGTTTAGTTACAGGTAATACATATTTTAAGAAAAAGAGGATAAATAAGTATACAAGATATGATGTAGGGCGAAATGACAGTAGTTTGTTGGATTATGTATTGGTAGACTTCAGGATGTACATGTTTATAGAGGGGCCACAGATATATCAGATCACTTTCTAGTTGTAGCTACACTGAGAGTAAAAGGTAGATGGGATACAAGGAGAATAGAAGCATCAGTGAAGAGAGAGGTGAAGGTTTATAAACTAAAAGAGGAGGTAGTTAGGGTAAGATATAAACAGCTATTGGAGGATTGATGGGCTAATGAGAGCATTGGCAATGGGGTTGAAGAGGTATGGGGTAGGTTTAAAAATGTAGTGTTAGAGTGTTCAGCAGAAGTTTGTGGTTACAGGAAAGTGGGTGCGGGAGGGAAGAGGAGCGATTGGTGGAATGATGATGTGAAGACAGTAGTAAGGGAGAAAAAGTTAGCATATGAGAAGTTTTTACAAAGTAGAAGTGATGCAAGGAGGGAAGAGTATATGGAGAAAAAGAGAGAGGTTAAGAGAGTGGTGAAGCAATGTAAAAAGAGAGCAAATGAGAGAGTGGGTGAGATGTTATTAACAAATTTTGTTGAAAATAAGAAAAAGTTTTGGAGTGAGATTAACAAGTTAAGAAAGCCTAGAGAACAAATGGATTTGTCAGTTAAAAATACGAGAGGAGAGTAATTAAATGGAGAGTTAGAGGTATTGGGAAGATGGAGGGAATATTTTGAGGAATTGTTAAATGTTGATGAAGATAGGGAAGCTGTGATTTCGTGTATAGGGCAAGGAGGAACAACATCTTGTAGGAGTGAGGAAGAGCCAGTTGTGAGTGTGGGGGAAGTTCATGAGGCAGTAGGTAAAATGAAAGGGGGTAAGGCAGCCGGGATTGATGGGATAAAGATAGAAATGTTAAAAGCAGGTGGGGATATAGTTTTGGAGTGGTTGATGCAATTATTTAAATGTATGGAAGAGGGTAAGGTACCTAGGGATTGGCAGAGAGCATGCATAGTTCCTTTGTATAAAGGCAAAGGGGATAAAAGAGAGTGCAAAAATTATAGGGGGATAAGTCTGTTGAGTATACCTGGCAAAGTGTATGGTAGAGTTATTATTGAAAGAATTAAGAGTAAGACAGAGAATAGGATAGCAGATGAACAAGGAGGCTTTAGGAAAGGTAGGGTGTGTGTGGACCAGGTGTTTACAGTGAAACATATAAGTGAACAGTATTTAGATAAGGCTAAAGAGGTCTTTGTGGCATTTATGGATTTGGAAAAGGCGTATGACAGGGTGGATAGGGGGGCAATGTGGCAGATGTTGCAGGTGTATGGTGTAGGAGGTAGGTTATTTGAAAGCAGTGAAGAGTTTTTACGAGGATAGTGAGGCTCAAGTTAGAGTATGTAGGAAAGAGGGAAATTATTTCCCAGTAAAAGTAGGCCTTAGACAAGGATGTGTGATGTCACCGTGGTTGTTTAATATATTTATTGATGGGGTTGTAAGAGAAGTAAATGCGAGGGTCTTGGCAAGAGGCGTGGAGTTAAAAGATAAAGAATCACACATAAAGTGGGAGTTGTCACAGTTGCTCTTTGCTGATGACACTGTGCTCTTGGGGGATTCTGAAGAGAAGTTGCAGAGATTGGTGGATGAATTTGGTAGGGTGTGCAAAGAAGAAAATTAAAAGTGAATACAGGAAAGAGTAAGGTTATGAGGATAACAAAAAGATTAGGTGATGAAAGATTGGATATCAGATTGGAGGGAGAGAGTATGGAGGAGGTGAATGTATTCAGATATTTGGGAGTGGACGTGTCAGTAGATGGGTCTATGAAAGATGAGGTGAATCATAGAATTGATGAGGGGAAAAGGGTGAGTGGTGCACTTAGGAGTCTGTGGAGACAAAGAACTTTGTCCCTGGAGGCAAAGAGGGGAATGTATGAGAGTATAGTTTTACCAACGCTCTTATATGGGTGTGAAGCATGGGTGATGAATGTTGCAGCGAGGAGAAGGCTGGAGGCAGTGGAGATGTCATGTCTGAGAGCAACGTGTGTGGTGTGAATAATAAATGCAGAGAATTCGTAGTTTGGAAGTTAGGAGGAGGTGCGGGATTACCAAAACTGTTGTCCAGAGGGTGAGGAAGGGTTGTTGAGGTGGTTCGGACATGTGGAGAGAATGGAGCGAAACAGAATAACTTCAAGAGTGTATCAGTCTGTAGTGGAAGGAAGGCGAGAGGTAGGGGTCGGCCTAGGAAAGGTTGGAGGGAGGGGGTAAAGGAGGTTTTGTGTGCGAGGGGCTTGGACTTCCAGCAGGCATGCGTGAGCGTGTTTGATAGGAGTGAATGGAGACAAATGGTTGTTAATACTTGACGTGCTGTTGGAGTGTGAGCAAAGTAACATTTATGAAGGGGTTCAGGGAAACCGGCAGGCCGGACTCGAGTCCTGGAGATGGGAAGTACAGTGCCTGCACTCTGAAGGAGGGGTGTTAATGTTGCAGTTTAAAAACTGTAGTGTAAAGCACCCTTCTGGCAAGACAGTGATGGAGTGAATGATGGTGAAAGTTTTTCTTTTTCGGGCCACCCTGCCTTGGTGGGAATCGGCCAGTGTGATAATAAAAAAAAAAAAAATGTCATATTCGCTCATTTGTGATAGGCAAATAAGCTGTAGTGTTGATATTAGCATAATAAAGCATATTCTCCTGCATCACGAGACTGAGCTCATGGCAACTGACAGTGGCTTCAAAGCCACCTTATCTTTAATGGACAATGTACTGTGTAGGTGCTTTACACAATGAAAAGCATATTTTATTCATTGGAACCATGGCTAGGGCTAAAAGTAAGCAGGTTATAACAATAAATGGAGAAAAAGAAATTAGAATGACTTATACAGTAAGTAGCGCCACCAAACAGTACCAGCAGGTTGGCGTGGCGACCTTGGAAATTTGAAATTATGCTAGCCAAAATTAGTGCCGAAAAACTGAAGGAACCGAATAACTGATTGCCGGATTTGTGATGGCGGACCTGTACTATCAACAAATTTTATCTACCTATCATTCCAGAATAATATTACGTATAATATAAATAATGTAGAAGCATGATAAAGATGCCCAAATAAATAAAAACTGACATTATTTAGAGAGGAATTGAAGGGTGGAAGGAGGGGAGGGATAAAAAAAAAAAGTGATCGTGACCATTATGCACTATGCGCCTGAAGGGCAACTATAGATCACTCTTATCCTATGCAAAGATTGCGATTTTCTAAAAAAAAAAAAAAAAAAAAATCAGCTATGCACACATTTCCTGGAATACACCTACCATCTGACTTACGACCTGCTCGACATATGTCCACTCGACTTACGACCGTACATCTGGCAGCTGGGCTGGGACAGCTGATGTATACCGCCTTACAATATTTGACGACATTCGCAGCGGCAATGCGTCAGGCAGGCATCATCCGTTTGAGTAACCTTGTCCTATCAGCAGCATCATACTGTATTAACTGTACTAACTGGACAGTAAATTTCACCATGGCCCTTAAGAGGAAAACTGAATCTTGCACTGGAGATTGTGGCAAGAAAGGCTCTTACTCTAGAACTCTCTCTATTTGTTTTCACTGTTGCACATAAACCTGTCTGTATCTGTTTACCTGTATATCTGTCTGTCTATCTATAAGTCTATATTTGTCTATCTGTTTATCTGTCTATGTCTTCCTGTGTGTTTTTCAGTCTACCTGTGTGTCTGATTTCTGTCTACTTGTGTGTCTGTCTTTCTGTCTGCTTGTCTCTCTGTCTCAGAGCCACTCATGAACCAACAGGTATTACACACAAAGCAGAGTCGTCACAACTTCAATATGATGCAAATATTGCTCTATGGCTTATTTATTTATCACAATTCATCTAATATGACATAATAAACAATATAAATGACATAAAAACCTGATATACACTAGAAGGAATAAAATATGAACTTAACTGCTTAATGCCTCAAATGATGTAGTGGAAGTTTTAGCAGTAAAAGTCGAGAACCAAAACCTAGTCATTGTGGTAGTCTACAAGCCTCCGAATGCAACATCCCAGCAATTCCAGGAACAGCTGTTAAAAATTGACCACTGTCTGGAAAATCTTCCAGCTCCTGCACCCAACATCTTGCTCCTGGGGGATTTCAACTTAAGGCACCTAAAATGGAGGAATATAGCAAATAATATTGTTGTAGTAATAACACCAGGAGGCAGCTCTGATGAAAACTCACACTCACACGACCTTTTAAATCTCTGCACAAAATTCAATTTAAACCAGCAAATAATAGAGCCTACTAGAATGGAGAATACACTAGACCTCATCTTCACTAACAATGATGATCTGATAAGAAATGTCACCATATCAAAAACAATATACTCGGATCACAACATAATTGAGGTTCAGACATGTATGCGCAGAGCCCCAGACCGACAAAATGAGATTAGTCACGAGGGAGCATTCACCAAATTCAACTTCAATAACAAAAACATAAAGTGGGACCAAGTAAACCAAGTCCTAACCGATATAAGCTGGGAAGATATACTAAGCAACACAGACCCCAACTTATGCCTAGAACAGATTAACTTGGTGGCACTCGATGTATGCACAAGACTTATTCCTCTAAGAAAAAGGAGGAGTAGATGTAAAATAGAAAGAGACAGGCGCTCTCTTTACAGGCGACGGAAAAGAATAACAGAGTGGCTAAAAGAGGTCAATCTATCTGAAATGCGTAGGGAGACACTGGTCAGAGAAATAGCAGGCATCGAACTTAAGCTAAAAGAATCCTTTAGGAGTCAGGAATCGCGGGAAGAACTAAAAGCCATAAATGAAATCGAAAGAAACCCAAAGTATTTCTTCTCCTATGCCAAATCAAAGTCGAGAACAACGTCCAGTATTGGGCCCTTACTTAAACAAGATGGGTCCTACACAGATGACAGCAAGGAAATGAGTGAGCTACTCAAGTCCCAATATGACTCAGTTTTTAGCAAGCCACTAACCAGACTGAGAGTCGAAGATCAAAATGAATTTTTATGAGAGAGCCACAGAATTTGGTTAACACAAGCCTATCTGATGTTATCCTGACGCCAAATGACTTCGAACAGGCGATAAATGACATGCCCATGCACTCTGCGCCAGGGCCAGACTCATGGAACTCCGTGTTCATCAAGAACTGCAAGAAGCCCCTATCACGAGCCTATTCCATCCTATGGAGAGGGAGCATGGACACGGGGGTCGTCCCACAGTTACTAAAAACAACAGACATAGCCCCACTCCACAAAGGGGGCAGTAAAGCAACAGCAAAGAACTACAGACCAATAGCACTAACATCCCATATCATAAAAATGTTTGAAAGGGTCCTAACAAGCAAGATCACCACCCATCTAGAAACCCATCAGTTACACAACCCAGGGCAACATGGGTTTAGAAAAGGTCGCTCCTGTCTGTCTCAATTATTGGATCACTACGACAAGGTCCTAAACGCACTAGAAGACAAAAAGAATGCAGATGTAATATATACAGACTTTGCAAAAGCCTTCGACAAGTGTGACCATGGCGTAATAGCGCACAAAATGCGTGCTAAAGGAATAACAGGAAAAGTCGGTCGATGGATCTATAATTTCCTCACTAAAAGAACACAGAGAGTAGTCGTCAACAGAGTAAAGTCCGAGGCAGCTACGGTGAAAAGCTCTGTTCCACAAGGCACAGTACTCGCTCCCATCTTGTTCCTCATCCTCATATCCGACATAGACAAGGATGTCAGCGACAGCACCGTGTCTTCCTTTGCAGATGACACCCGAATCTGCATGACAGTGTCTTCCATTGCAGACACTGCAAGGCTCCAGGCGGACATCAACCAAATCTTTCAGTGGGCTGCAGAAAACAATATGAAGTTCAACGATGAGAAATTTCAATTACTCAGATATGGTAAACATGATGAAATTAAATCTTCATCAGAGTACAAAACAAATTCTGGCCACAAAATAGAGCGAAACACCAATGTCAAAGACCTGGGAATGATTATGTCGGAGGATCTCACCTTCAAGGACCATAACATTGTATCAATCACATCTGCTAGAAAAATGACGGGATGGATAATGAGAACCTTCAAAACTAGGGAGGCCAAGCCCATGATGACACTCTTCAGGTCACTTGTTCTATCTAGGCTGGAATATTGCTGCACACTAACAGCACCTTTCAAGGCAGGTGAAATTGCCGACCTAGAAAATGTACAGAGAACTTTCACAGCGCGCATAACGGAGATAAAACACCTCAATTATTGGAAGCGCTTGAGGTTCCTAAACCTGTATTCCCTGGAATGCAGGAGGGAGAGATACATGATTATATACACCTGGAAAATCCTAGAGGGACTAGTACCAAACTTGCACACGAAAATCACTCACTACGAAAGCAAAAGACTTGGCAGACGATGCACCATCCCCCAATGAAAAGCAGGGGTGTCACTAGCACGTTAAGAGACCATACAATAAGTGTCAGGGGCCCGAGACTGTTCAACTGCCTCCCAGCACACATAAGGGGGATTACCAACAGACCCCTGGCAGTTTTCAAGCTGGCACTGGACAAGCACCTAAAGTCAGTTCCTGATCAGCCGGGCTGTGGCTCGTACGTTGGTTTGCGTGCAGCCAGCAGCAACAGCCTGGTTGATCAGGCTCTGATCCACCAGGAGGCCTGGTCACAGACCGGGCCGTGGGGGCGTTGACCCCCGGAACTCTCTCCAGGTAAACTCCAGACACTGGTCAGAGAAATAGCAAACATCGAACTTAAGCTAAAGGAATCTTATAGGAGTCAGGAATCGCGGGAAGAACTAAAAGCCATAAATGAAATCGAAAGAAACCCAAAGTATTTCTTCTCCTATGCCAAATCAAAGTCGAGAACAACATCCAGTATTGGGCCCTTACTAAACAAGATGGGTCCTACACAGATGACAGCAAGGAAATGAGTGAGCTACTCAAGTCCCAATATGACTCAGTTTTTAGCAAGCCACTAACCAGACTGAGAGTCGAAGATCAAAATGAATTTTTATGAGAGAGCCACAGAATTTGGTTAACACAAGCCTATCTGATGTTATCCTGACACCAAATGACTTCGAACAGGCGATAAATGACATGCCCATGCACTCTGTCTCAGGGCCAGACTCATGGAACTCCGTGTTCATTAAGAACTGCAAGAAGCCCCTATCACATGCCTTTACCATCCTATGGAGAGGGAGCATGGACACGGGGGTCGTCCCACAGTTACTAAAAACAACAGACCGCTGTATAGCCCTTGTGGCTTAGCGCTTCTTTTTGATTATAATAATAATAATAATAAAAACAACAGACATAGCCCCACTCTACAAAGGGGGCAGTAAAGCAACAGCAAAGAACTACAGACCGATAGCACTAACATCCCATATCATAAAAATCTTTGAAAGAGTCCTAAGAAGCAAGATCACCACCCATCTAGAAACCCATCAGTTACACAACCCAGCGCAACATGGGTTTAGAACAGGTCGCTCCTGTCTGTCTCAACTATTGGATCACTACGACAAGGTCCTAGATGCACTAGAAGACAAAAAGAATGCAGATGTAATATATACAGACTTTGCAAAAGCCTTCGACAAGTGTGACCATGGCGTAATAGCGCATAAAATGCGTGGTAAAGGAATAACAGGAAAAGTCGGTCGATGGATCTATAATTTCCTCACTAACAGAACACAGAGAGTAGTAGTCAACAGAGTAAAAGTCCGAGGCAGGCACGGTGAAAAAGCTCTGTTCCACAAGGCACAGTACTCGCTCCCATCTTGTTCCTCCTCATCCCATATCTGACATAGACAAGGATGTCAGCCACAGCACTGTGTCTTCCTTTGCAGATGACACCCAAATCTGCATGACAGTGTCTTCCATTGCAGACACTGCAAGGCTCCAGGCGGACATCAACCAAATCTTTCAGTGGGCTGCAGAAAACAATATGAAGTTCAACGATGAGAAAATTTCAATCACTCAGATATGTAAACACGAGGAAATTAAATCTTCATCAGAGTACAAAACAAATTCTGGCCACAAAATAGAGCGAAACACCAACGTCAAAGACCTGGGAGTGATCATGTCGGAGGATCTCACCTTCAAGGACCATAACATTGTATCAATCGCATCTGCTAGAAAAATGACAGGATGGATAATGAGAACCTTCAAAACTAGGGATGCCAAGCCCATGATGACACTCTTCAGGTCACTTTGTTCTATTAGGCTGGAAATTGCTGCACACTAACAGCACCTTTCAAGCAGGTGAAATTGCTGACCTAGAAAATGTACAGAGAACCTTCACGGCGCGCATAACGGAGATAAAACACCTCAATTACTGGGAGCGCTTGAGGTTCTTGAACCTGTATTCCCTGGAATGCAGGCGGGAAGAGATACATGATTATATTACACCTGGAAAATCCTAGAGGGACTAGTACCGAACTTGCACACGAAAATCACTCACTACGAAAGCAAAAGACTTGGCAGACGATGCAACATCCCCCCAATGAAAAGCAGGGTGTCACTAGTCACGTTAAGAGACCATACAATAAGTGTCAGGGGCCCGAGACTGTTCAACTGCCTCCCAGCATACATAAGGGGGATTACCAACAGACCCCAGGCAGTCTTCAAGCTGGCACTGGACAAGCACCTAAAGTCGGTTCCTGATCAGCCGGGCTGTGGCTCGTACGTTGGTTTGCGTGCAGCCAGCAGTAACAGCCTGGTTGATCAGGCTCTGATCCACCAGGAGGCCTGGTCACAGACCGGGCCGCGGGGGCGTTGACCCCCGGAACTCTCTCCAGGTAAACTCCAGGTAACTGCTTTAAACTCCACATCTTGCACCTGTGCTGGTGTGTAGGTACACATTAATATCATTAAGAGTGTGTTACTGGTCTTGAAGACATCATATTAATAATAATAATAATAACAACACAATAATAATCACTCTGAGGTGCACTAAATGTGTATAAAATGTTAATATAGACATTTTGCTTAATCCATCTCTGATTTTTTTTTCAAAATTATATAATAAACATGCTATGTAACATATAAACATATAAATTAACATAAATATCAAATGTTTTTCTAGTTGGCTTGACAGTGAACAAAAACCATTCACATCCGGGCTGGTAACAACAACTAGTTTGTTTACAAAACTCGTGAACCTTCTACACTCTCATTCTCTCTCTCGTTTATTCATTTAATCTTGTTTACTCACCTCCCACTGTACATTAGGACTACAGATATTTTAAGGTAAGTATTGAGTGAGCACTATTATTATATTATAGTTTAATAATAATAATATTATTATTAATATTAGTACATATGTATTATTGTAATAATAATAATAATAATAATAATAATAATTATTATTATTATTAATTTAGGGCACTGGAGAACAGATCCACTGTATAGCACTATAGCCATTTCTGGATTTTTTGGGTTATCGTAGGTAATTTACACTATGTATGATAACTTTACTTATGTGTAGGGGAGACCGGGGCTAGTTCCCAACAGGGGTAAGTTGACACACTTGTAATAAGTCAAATACTTACTGCTAGACGGCATTGTTATTTACATCATAGGATCACCAGGTGCTTCCTCACTCACCAATAAGCTACCATACCAAGAGGTTGCAGTACTTAAGTGGAGTGGGGAAAAATTTGATTTTGATGCCGGTAAGTAAATTATCATTCACTTAGTATACTGTTTGCTCTAACATGTATGGGATTATAGATGAGAAATATCCAATTTAGCCATAATTTAACTTAGGGTTTAAGGATTGTTTACCCATGAAACAGTTTATATTAGGTTTATTAATACACCTACCATCCGACTTACGACCGAGTTCGGTTCCGAGAAACCGGTCGTAAGTTGAAATGGTCGTAAGTCGAACTTTACTACTGAATATCAACAAAACATTTTTGTAATGACTTTATTTTATTGTTTTAGTTTGGTATTTCATGTTTTACTTTATTTTTATGTTGTTAGTACTGTATTTTATACTGTAAGGTTTAGGATAAACACTGTACAACACAAACACTTGTTTATTTCCCAGAAATTTGGCATAAAAAACACGATCGTAAGTCGAGTGGTCGTAAGTCGGATGGTAGGTGTATATACTAAAACCATTTATTTATGAACATTGGTATGGTTGGGGCAAGTTGGCACAACCAAAAATGGGGCAAATTGACAGTGTTTCTCACCTTTAAGATGAGAATGAACCAAGACCCTCTACTTCTGGACTCTGTGGGAAGAAAATCCCAACTCCCGAAGAACTGAGGCCACTGCATAAAGCTGGTCCCAGGAAGAGAAGTGGAATGAACAGGAGGAAACGCTCCTCTACCATTTTGACTGACACGCCAGTGGAAAAGACACTGGAAAAGATATCAAAAGAAGCAAAGAAGAAACAATCAAAGAAATCAAAACGTGTTCATATTGATCAGGAAAGTTCAGATGAAGAGGACAGTCTGTGTTTGGTATGTATGGGTCCTTTTTCCAAAAGCAAACCACGACAAGTATGGATACAGTGTAGAATGTGCAAGTTGTGGGCCCACGAAGCCTGCACTGATAAAGATTTGTTTTATACATGACCCAACTGTGACTCAGATGATGATTTAGATTAAGTTCACCTCAGGTGTTAAGTATTATGTGCAGTTATTATCTGGAAGTGCAATTATTTTCAATTGAATGTATAACACCTAGTCAGTTTTTAACTTTATTTTATTAAAAAAGGCTTCTTTCTTTACTAAGAAAAGATTTTTAAGTTTCTATGGAACTGAATATTCTTGAAATGAAACATTATGAATAATCAGTATCTAAATTTACTGTTACATATTCCTAAATTGCTATTACTATTTGCTGTGCCAACTTACCCCATACATGGGGCATGTTGGCACACATGAAATGTTTTTTTTCTATAGAATGCTGTGCTTTTGTTTCGAAAGAAAATTATTTTTTAATTTCATGAAGAGTAAGAGGAAGGTTTATATTTTTCACTGGAAGTATAAAATTACCAAAATCATTTGTTGCTTTTCTTTCACCACCGAAAATGTAAAACGTTTGCCAACTAGCCCCAGTCTCCCCTGCCTGTGAGAGAGAGACTGATACAGAGACAGATACAGATAGAGAGAGCCAAATTCAGTCAGCCAACCACCCACCCGGCCTGCTAGTCGGCCAGCCGGGTGTGTACTACACATGTTCCAGAGTTGTTTCTCTTTACTTAGGGTATGGGTTATAGGACATTCTGGCAGGATGACACTACCAGTGGTATTCTCCCATTCCACTGTGTTGACAATACTTAAAGATAACAGTAACATATGATACTGAATGAGATGTAAAATTTACAATACAGTTCACTGCCATGTATACATATTATACAGTACATAAATGATTAAAATATATCAACAGAAGTAAATTATGGTAAAAAGAATGAAATAATGATTGTACATTACATTACAGTACTATGTAGGTAGTTTATATAGCAAAGGTTTGACATTATGCCCTACCCAGTATGTCGACAATTTTCAAAGGTTTGACTTACGTCCATTTTGACTTACGACCAGTTGGTCAGAACCAAGCTCGGTCGTAAGTCAGATGGTACTTGTATCTCAGAAGTAAGTCATTGACCTATATCATGTTGTATTACCATTAATAATAAACAGATTGAGAGGAATTTCCCAGTAAACATAAAACTGAATGTTTTAATTTTGGGTGGTGACACTTTTGAAGAGTCAGTAAGGGGTGATTCCTTGATTAATGACAACTTCATTTCCCAGCGGGGTCTTAGGCCCCTAACTACATCATTAACCCTTTGAGGGTCGACAGGCCCTCTCCGAAACTTGTTCTCAGGGTCGGCCAAATTTAAAAAAAAAAAAAAATTATTTTCTCTCATGAAAAGATAGAGAATCTTTTCCCGATCATAAAGACACCAAAAGTTTGAAATTTGATAGAAAACTTACGGAATTATGCTCTCGCAAAGTTAGTGGTCTCGGCGATGTTTACGCATCGGCGATTTTGCCCACTTTGAGCCCCATTTTCGGCCAATTTCACTGTACTAGTCGACAAAAAACATGAATATTTCGCTAGAACTCCATTTTTTCTATCGAATGGGTGCAAGAAACCACCCATTTATAAATTCAACTATCCAGTACAGTGGTCAGAATTTAGCAATTTTGCCAATTTCACACAAATTTCAAAAAATGCCAATTTCCGAATAGGGTCCAGAATAAACAAGAAAGACATTCCTGGCACTAAAATGACATTTCCTCTAGTCATTAGTCACGTCTCAAGGGCCCTCTTATATTCTTTTGCTTTCCACTTTGAATTTTTATTCTCACAAAAAATATAAGATTTACTGTTATGCAGACTACTGCATTAGTGTAAAAAATGGTATAAATATTATTGGTGCACTTGTAAAAGAATATTAGACTCACCAGTTGATGTGTATTGCACGCTTGGCACGATTTGTTTACTTTTGAAGTTTGGTAAAAATCGAACATTTCTGCTACTTTGAGCTCAATTTCAAGGCACCTTTCATTGTAAAACCAGTCAAAATCATCTCTATTTCTGTAATATGTCTTCCATTCTATAAAATGAGACCAAGAAAACTAGAATACAACAATAAATACCATACGAAAATACACTGCAAAGTCGCTGATTTATTAAAAAAAAATGGTCAAAGTTTTTTTTTTCTCATTATGCACTGTGTGCTGCAGGATTTTTTTTAGACTGTGCACACTGACCACATAGACCCATTCTTTCATATGAAGGCCTACCAGCTTTCTCCCACTAGATTTGAGGCCGCTAGAATTTGTGAGTACTAGTACGTCAAAAACCCCTACGCGTAAAACGTACTAGTACGACCAAAACCCTCAAAGGGTTAAGTAAGGAGAGGACCCACAGACACAATACCAGGCGCAAAAATCTCTATGACATTTCCTGTGTCAGGCTACATCTTTTTTAAAAACTCAATGTAAATAACAGGGCCCAAAATCTGGAATTCTCTGCCAGAAATCTCCAGAAACACTGACTCAACTAGCATTTTTAAAATAACAGTTAAAAAATACCTTATTTCCTTAACCAAACCCAGCCCATCATAAATACATATGTAAAAACTATACATGCTTTTGCTCAATCTCATGAACATAGGTAAAACATTCTAGGTAGTAGGTTGGTAGACAGCAACTGCCCAGGGAGGTACTACTGTCCAGCCAAGTGAGTGTAAAATGGAAACCTGTTATTGTTTTGCATGATGGTAGGATTGCTGGTGTCTTTTCTGTCTCATAAACATGCAAGATTACAGGTACATTTTGCTACTTCTACTTACACATACATTTTTTTTTTTTAACAAGTCGGCCATCTCCCACCGAGGCAGGGTGACCCAAAGAGAAACAAAATCCCCAAAAAGAAAATACTTTCATCATCATTCAACACTTTCACCACACACACACATAATCACTGTTTTTGCAGAGGTGCTCAGAACACAACAGTTTAGAAGCATATATGTAGAAAGATACACAACATATCCCTCCAAACTGCTAATATCCCGAAACCCCTCCTTTAGAGTGCAGGCATTGTACTTCACATTTCCAGAACTCATGTCCGGCTATATAAAAATAACCGGTTTCACTGAATTCCATCACTAAATATCACCCTGCTCACACTCCAACAGATCGTCAGGTCCCAAATACCATTTGTCTCCATTCACTATCAAACACGCTCATGCACGCCTGCTGGAAGTCCAAGCCCCTCGCCCACAAAATCTCCCTTACCCCTTCCTTCCAACCTTGTCGAGGATGACCCCCTACCCCACCTTCCTTCCCCTACAGACTTAAATGCTCTCCATGTCATTCTTCGATCCTTTCTCCCTAAATGACCAAACCACCTCAACAACCCCTCTAAATCCCTCTGACTAATACTTTCATCTGGAGTCTGGAGTTTACCTGGAGAGAGTTCCAGGGGTCAACGCCCCCGTGGCCTGGTCTGTGACCAGGCCTCCTGGTGGATCAGAGCCTGATCAACCAGGCTGTTACTGCTGGCTGCACGCAAACCAATGTACGAGCCACAGCCCGGCTCATCAGGAACCGACTTTAGGTGCTTGTCCAGTGCCAGCTTGAAGACTGCCAGGGGTCTGTTGGTAATCCCCCTTATGTATGCTGGGAGGCAGTTGAACAGTCTTGGGCCCCTGACACTTATTGTATGGTCTCTTAACGTGCTAGTGACACCCCTGCTTTTCATTGGGGGGATGTTGCATCATCTGCCAAGTCTTTTGCTTTTGTAGTGAGTGATTTTCGTGTGCAAGTTCGGTACTAGTCCCTCTAGGATTTTCCAGGTGTATATAATCATGTATCTCTCCCGCCTGCGTTCCAGGGAATACAGGTTCAGGAACCTCAAGCGCTCCCAGTAATTGAGGTGTTTTATCTCCGTTATGCGCGCCGTGAAGGTTCTCTGTACATTTTCTAGGTCAGCAATTTCACCTGCCTTGAAAGGTGCTGTTAATGTGCAGCAATATTCCAGGCTAGATAGAACAAGTGACCTGAAGAGTGTCATCATGGGCTTGGCATCCCTCGTTTTGAAGGTTCTCATTATCCATCCTGTCATTTTTCTAGCAGATGCGATCGATACAATGTTATGGTCCTTGAAGGTGAGATCCTCCGACATGATCACTCCCAGGTCTTTGACGTTGGTGTTTCGCTCTATTTTGTGGCCAGAATTTGTTTTGTACTCTGATGAAGATTTAATTTCCTCGTGTTTACCATATCTGAGTAATTGAAATTTCTCATCGTTGAACTTCATATTGTTTTCTGCAGCCCACTGAAAGATTTGGTTGATGTCCGCCTGGAGCCTTGCAGTGTCTGCAATGTAAGACACTGTCATGCAGATTCGGGTGTCATCTGCAAAGGAAGACCCTGTGCTGTGGCTGACATCCTTGTCTATGTCAGATATGAGGATGAGGAACAAGATGGGAGCGAGTACTGTGCCTTGGGGAACAGAGCTTTTCACCGTGCCTGCCTCGGACTTTACTCTGTTGACTACTATTCTCTGTGTTCTGTTAGTGAGGAAATTATAGATCCATCGACCGACTTTTCCTGTTATCCCTTTAGCACGCATTTTGTGCGCTATTACGCCATGGTCACACTTGTCGAAGGCTTTTGCAAAGTCTGTATATATTACATCTGCATTCTTTTTGTCTTCTAGTGCATCTAGGACCTTGTCATAGTGATCCAATAGTTGAGACAGACAGGAGCGACCTGTTCTAAACCCATGTTGCCCTGGGTTGTGTAACTGATGGGTTTCTAGATGGGTGGTGATCTTACTTCTTAGGACTCTTTCAAAGATTTTTATGATATGGGATGTTAGTTCTATCGGTCTGTAGTTCTTTGCTGTTGCTTTACTGCCCCCTTTGTGGAGTGGGGCTATGTCTGTTGTTTTTAGTAACTGTGGAACGACCCCCGTGTCCATGCTCCCTCTTCATAGGATGGTAAAGGCTCGTGATAGGGGCTTCTTGCAGTTCTTGATGAACACAGAGTTCCATGAGTTTGGCCCTGGGGCAGAGTGCATGGGCATGTCATTTATCGCCTGTTCGAAGTCATTTGGCGTCAGGATAACATCAGATAAGCTTGTGTTAACCAAATTCTGTGGCTCTCTCATAAAAAATTCATTTTGATCTTCGACTCTCAGTCTGGTTAGTGGCTTGCTAAAAACTGAGTCATATTGGGACTTGAGTAGCTCACTCATTTCCTTGCTGTCATCTGTGTAGGACCCATCTTGTTTAAGTAAGGGCCCAATACTGGACGTTGTTCTCGACTTTGATTTGGCATAGGAGAAGAAATACTTTGGGTTTCTTTCGATTTCATTTATGGCTTTTAGTTCTTCCCGCGATTCCTGACTCCTATAAGATTCCTTTAGCTTAAGTTCAATGTTTGCTATTTCTCTGACCAGTGTCTCCCTACGCATTTCAGATAGATTGACCTCTTTTAGCCGCTCTGTTATTCTTTTCCGTCGCCTGTAAAGAGAGCGCCTGTCTCTTTCTATTTAACATCTACTCCTTTATAAAACCGGGATGCTTAAATGTGCGTGGATGTAGTGCGGATGACAAGAAACAGATGATTGCTGATGTTATGAATGAAAAGAAGTTGGATGTCCTGGCTCTAAGCGAAACAAAGCTGAAGGGGGTAGGAGAGTTTCAGTGGGGGGAAATAAATGGGATTAAATCTGGAGTATCTGAGAGAGTTAGAGCAAAGGAAGGGGTAGCAGTAATGATAAATGATCAGTTATGGAAGGAGAAAAGAGAATTTGAATGTGTAAATTCAAGAATTATGTGGATTAAAGTAAAGGTTGGATGCGAGAAGTGGGTCATAATAAGCGTGTATGCACCTGGAGAAGAGAGGAATGCAGAGGAGAGAGAGAGATTTTGGGAGATGTTAAGTGAATGTATAGGAGCCTTTGAACCAAGTGAGAGAGTAATTGTGGTAGGGGACCTGAATGCTAAAGTAGGAGAAACTTTTAGAGAGGGTGTGGTAGGTAAGCTTGGGGTGCCAGGTGTAAATGATAATGGGAGCCCTTTGATTGAACTTTGTATAGAAAGGGGTTTAGTTATAGGCAATACATATTTTAAGAAAAAGAGGATAAATAAGTATACACGATATGATGTAGGGCGAAATGACAGTAGTTTGTTGGATTATGTATTGGTAGATAAAAGACTGTTGAGTAGACTTCAGGATGTACATGTTTATAGAGGGCCACAGATATATCAGATCACTTTCTAGTTGTAGCTACACTGAGAGTAAAAGGTAGATGGGATACAAGGAGAATAGAAGCATCAGGGAAGAGAGAGGTGAAGGTTTATAAACTAAAAGAGGAGGCAGTTAGGGTAAGATATAAACAGCTATTGGAGGATAGATGGGCTAATGAGAGCATGGGCAATGGGGTCGAAGAGGTATGGGGTAGGTTTAAAAATGTAGTGTTAGAGTGTTCAGCAGAAGTTTGTGGTTACAGGAAAGTGGGTGCAGGAGGGAAGAGGAGCGATTGGTGGAATGATGTAAAGAGAGTAGTAAGGGAGAAAAAGTTAGCATATGAGAAGTTTTTACAAAGTAGAAGTGATGAAAGGAGGGAAGAGTATATGGAGAAAAAGAGAGAAGTTAAGAGAGTGGTGAAGCAATGTAAAAAGAGAGCAAATGAGAGAGTGGGTGAGATGTTATCAACAAATTTTGTTGAAAATAAGAAAAAGTTTTGGAGTGAGATTAACACGTTAAGAAAGCCTACAGAACAAATGGATTTGTCAGTTAAAACTAGGAGAGGAGAGTTATTAAATGGAGAGTTAGAGGTATTGGGAAGATGGAGGGAATAATTTGAGGAATTGTTAAATGTTGATGAAGATAGGGAAGCTGTGATTTCGTGTATAGGGCAAGGAGGAATAACATCTTGTAGGAGTGAGGAAGAGCCAGTTGTGAGTGTGGGGGAAGTTCGTGAGGCAGTAGGTAAAATGAAAAGGGGTAAGGCAGCCGGGATTGATGGGATAAAGATAGAAATGTTAAAAGCAGGTGGGGATATAGTTTTGGAGTGGTTGGTGCAATTATTTAATAAATGTATGGAAGAGGGTAAGGTACCTAGTGATTGGCAGAGAGCATGCATAGTTCCTTTGTATAAAGGCAAAGGGGATAAAAGACAGTGCAAAAATTATAGGGGGATAAGTCTGTTGAGTGTACCTTTTAAAGTGTATGGTAGAGTTATAATTGAAAGAATTAAGAGTAAGACGGAGAATAGGATAGCAGATGAACAAGGAGGCTTTAGGAAAGGTAGGGGGTGTGTGGACCAGGTGTTTTACAGTGAAACATATAAGTGAACAGTATTTAGATAAGGCTAAAGAGGTCTTTGTTGCATTTATGGATTTGGAAAAGGCGTATGACAGGGTGGATAGGGGGCCAATGTGGCAGATGTTGCAAGTGTATGGTGTAGGAGGTAGGTTACTGAAAGCAGTGAAGAGTTTTTACGAGGATAGTGAGGCTCAAGTTAGAGTATGTAGGAAAGAGGGAAATTTTTTCCCAGTAAAAGTAGGCCTTAGACAAGGATGTGTGATGTCACCGTGGTTGTTTAATATATTTATAGATGGGGTTGTAAGAGAAGTAAATGCGAGGGTCTTGGCAAGAGGCGTGGAGTTAAAAGATAAAGAATCACACACAAAGTGGGAGTTGTCACAGCTGCTCTTTGCTGATGACACTGTGCTTTTGGGAGATTCTGAAGAGAAGCTGCAGAGATTGGTGGATGAATTTGGTAGGGTGTGCAAAAGAAGAAAATTAAAGGTGAATACAGGAAAGAGTAAGGTTATGAGGATAACAAAAAGATTAGGTGATGAAAGATTGAATATCAGATTGGAGGGAGAGAGTATGGAGGAGGTGAACGTATTCAGATATTTGGGAGTGGACGTGTCAGCGGATGGGTCTATGAAAGATGAGGTGAATCATAGAATTGATGAGGGAAAAAGAGTGAGTGGTGCACTTAGGAGTCTGTGGAGACAAAGAACTTTGTCCTTGGAGGGAAAGAGGGGAATGTATGAGAGTATAGTTTTACCAACGCTCTTATATGGGTGTGAAGCGTGGGTGATGAATGTTGCAGCGAGGAGAAGGCTGGAGGCAGTGGAGATGTCATGTCTGATGGCAATGTGTGGTGTGAATATAATGCAGAGATTTCGTAGTTTGGAAGTTAGGAGGAGGTGCGGGATTACCAAAACTGTTGTCCAGAGGGCTGAGGAAGGGTTGTTGAGGTGGTTCGGACATGTAGAGAGAATGGAGCGAAACAGAATGACTTCAAGAGTGTATCAGTCTGTAGTGGAAGGAAGGCGGGGTAGGGGTCGGCCTAGGAAGGGTTGGAGGGAGGGGGTAAAGGAGGTTTTGTGTGCGAGGGGCTTGGACTTCCAGCAGGCATGCGTGAGCGTGTTTGATACGAGTGAATGGAGACAAATGGTTTTTAATACTTGACGTGCTGTTGGAGTGTGAGCAAAGTAACATTTATGAAGGGATTCAGGGAAACCGGCAGGCCGGACTTGAGTCCTGGAGATGGAAAGTACAGTGCCTGCACTCTGAAGGAGGGGTGTTAATGTTGCAGTTTAAAAACTGTAGTGTAAAGCACCCTTCTGGCAAGACAGTGATGGAGTGAATGATGGTGAAAGTTTTTCTTTTTCGGGCCACCCTGCCTTGCTGGGAATCGGCCAGTGTGATAATAAAAAAATAAAAAAAAATCTACTTCTCCTTTTTCTTAGAGGAATAAGTCTTGTGCATACATCGAGTGCCACCAAGTTAATCTGTTCTAGGCATAAGTTGGTGTCTGTGTTGCTTAGTATATCTTCCCAGCTTATATCGGTTAGGACTTGGTTTACTTGGTCCCACTTTATGTTTTTGTTACTGAAGTTGAATTTGGTGAATGCTTCCTCGTGACTAATCTCATTTTGTCGGTCTGGGGCTCTGCGCATACATGTCTGAACCTCAATTATGTTGTGATCTGAGTATATTGTTTTTGATATGGTGACATTTCTTATCAGATCATCATTGTTAGTGAAGATGAGGTCTAGTGTATTCTCCATTCTAGTAGGCTCTATTATTTGCTGGTTTAAATTGAATTTTGTGCAGAGATTTAAAAGCTCGTGTGAGTGTGAGTTTTCATCAGAGCTGCCTCCTGGTGTTATTACTGCAACAATATTATTTGTTATATTCCTCCATTTTAGGTGCCTTAAGTTGAAATCCCCAGGAGCAAGATGTTGGGTGCAGGAGCTGGAAGATTTTCCAGACAGTGGTCAATTTTTAACAGCTGTTCCTGGAATTGCTGGGATGTTGCATCCGGAGGCTTGTAGACTACCACAATGACTAGGTTTTGGTTCTCGACCTTTACTGCTAAAACTTCCACTACATCATTTGAGGCATTAAGCAGTTCTGTGCAAACAAGTGACTCTGCAATGTACAGGCCAACCCCCCCCCCCCTTTTGCCTGTTCACTCTGTTACATCTGTATAGGTTGTAACCTGGGATCCATATTTCGTTGTCTAAGTGATCCTTTATGTGGGTCTCAGTGAAAGCCGCGAACATTGCCTTTGCCTCTGCAAGCAGTCCACGGATGAAAGGTATTTTGTTGTTTGTTGCTGGCTTTAGACCCTGTATATTTGCAAAGAAGAATGTCATCAGACTGGTGGTATTGTTGGTACTGGGGGGGATTTTTTTTTTCCGGACATTAGTATCTGTATCTGTTGGTTTGGAGTGGAGGCATCGACTGTGGTTCCACTCCAGGAATGACTGGATTTGGTGTACGATTTCTGCCATTTCCTGCCAGTTTTTTTTCCTTCCTGGCACTAAAAAAACCTCTCCCTCTTTGAGTGGCTGTGGCTACCCAGGTTTTCCCATGGCCTGGATGTTTTGTATCTTTTTGTCCCTTTAGATGGTGTGCCTGGCAATTTAAGTTATAGCACAGTCTTTCCTGTACTGAAGAGGTACACATTTCAGGTGTTGAAAAAGCTTACAGGAAGGGAGTTTGCATTTTCCTGTTGTCATATGGGCACGGCATTTTCTAGGGTGGTCATAGTTGCATGTCCCATCTGTTTTTCCAGATTTCCCATGTCTGCAGATACCAAGTGCATAGTATGTGCACAGGCTTGGTTTCCGTTTGCCTTGGTTTTCTGTGACTGTATTCCCTGTTGGTGCATGTTTACCTGTCTTATTCCTATCTTCCCTAGCACCAACAATGGAGCTCCCACCAGTTGTTTTTGGTAATATATCCTCACTATTGCTAGTGGAGTCCTCTTGTTTGATATTTCCTGTTGTATTTCTTGTTTGCAATACTGGTTTTATCTTATCTTTGACTACACTTGTTTCCCCACTATGGCTCCTGTCCCCTATGAGGTCATTTATATGCATTCCTTCCTGCGTATAATTCCCGACTACCTGGACAAAATCTCCAGCTTCACCATTACTGTCTCCCCAGGACAGCACCTCCAGCTTCACCATTACTGTCTCCCAGGACAGCATCTCCAACTTCACCATTACTGTCTCCCAGTACAGCATCTCCAGCTTCACCATTACTGTCTCCCAGGACAGCACCTCCAGCTTCACCATTACTGTCTCCCAGGACAGCACCTCCAGCTTCACCATTTCTGTCTCCCAGGACAGCACCTCCAGCTTCACCATTACTGTCTCCCAGGGACAGCACCTCCAGCTTCACCATTACTGTCTCCCAGGACAGCACCTCCAGCTTCACCATTACTGTCTCCCAGGACAGCACCTCCAGCTTCACCATTACTGTCTCCCAGGACAGCACCTCCAGCTTCACCATTACTGTCTCCCAGGACAGCACCTCCAGCTTCACCATTACTGTCTCCCAGGACAGCACCTCCAGCCTTACAGTTTCTGACTACATGGCCAGTATCAAGGGCAGTACCATTCACCCCAGACTTTCTATGTTCCCATCTGTTGTAGAAAGCTTCCAGGTTGTCTATGAAAGCAGCTTTGATATTATCCTCTTTTAATACCCTTGTGATTTTAGTCCACAGATTTATCTCCTTTGGGCATACCCAAAAACACTTCCCTGTTTTAATACTGCTTGTAGCTAGTTCTTGGATATCTGCACAAGGGGCGTGACACCAATTTCCACAAAAATGACAATTTATCCATGTGGAAGCCCGTTTGTTTGATTTATTGCAGACTACACACAGCTTCATAATGATTTGAATGGTTGATTTACTGTAATTCTACTAGCAACCTCTTGAATACTCTATTAATAACCTCTTTAAGTAAAGCTCTAGCTATCTGTATTTCTATTTCTAACTGTACTTTTATATCAGGACAGCTTACCGGAGTACGCTCCTGGAGTTTGTTTTATATTTATTGTGTTTATAAGGGCGCCTACAACCCCATCCATTTACAGTCTGCTTTATTGTCCAACGAATCCGTTTGAAACCGGCCAAGGGTTCGACCAGTCGAGGGTTCGGTCCAGTCGAGGGTTTGGAGCCAGTCTGATCTGATCAGTGGGTCACTTATTTAAAACATACTGGTCGGTGATTTGGGCTAACACATGAAGGATCTACTGGAAAATTCTACCTGAGTAATATGTTATTTGATTGATACAAAAGTATAACTTGCGTGTTGAAGAAACCGGTGACTGCTAGCAACTCCTACAGTGACGAACGGTCGAGCCTCAACCCTTGTTTATCAATCGCTGTATCTAGCTTTTCTAGTTTTTTTTTTTTGGCCTACACCACAATAAATGCTATATTATCACTATAATTGACTGGTGGAAATTTTGGAGGAGGGACGCTTTTTCTGTAGTAATAATTGCTTCTCGTTGTGTATATTGCGACCGCTGGTAACTACAGGTTATATGAAATTCACAGTAACGTCTGGTATTTCAAGAAAAAGAAACTAATGAAAGTCACTCCACTCCACTAAGTACCATTATAATACTGGTTAGTTGCTACTACAGCACTGTATTCTGCTATTCACTGGTATCACTAGATTATATGCGAGTACACTAGCAGGCCAGGAAGATTATTAAAAACAGCTGACCTGTGGTAAGTTTCTGGCGACTTCTGGCACCTGTCTCTGTAGGCTTATCACTTCATTTACAAATTCACCTGTTTTCAAATGATACTTTAGCCTTTATCATCTATATACTAGGGAGCCACCGTAGTATACACTATAACACTATGTATACACAATGCTATCAGGGAGACTTTCTTTCCTCTGACAAGAAAAGTTCAATTATTATTATTTTTTCACACGGCACCCAGGCCTATGATTCCCCTCTGGTAGTAAACTCTGCTAGGTGGTGCACACTAATTCTCCTTTTTTGACTCAGTATATAATGTTTTCCGCCCAAGATTGGTTCCAGGCACTAGAGGGATGTATCGTATAGGATTGATGACACAAATTAAAGTTCTAGCACGTAAGAGCGACCGTGAAAACACGAGAAAACCCGGAGCACAACGAGGCACGCTGACACACACACACACACATGCACACAGTGTGTGTGCATAATATTTACACCACACATTGCCCTTAGACAGGACATCTCCACTGCCTCCAACCACCTCCTCGCTGCTGCATTTACAACCCAAGCTTGATACCCATATAAGACTGTTGGTACTACTATACTTTCATACATTCCCTTCTTTGCCTCCACAGATAACATTTTTTGTCTCCACATATACCTCAACACACCTTTTTTCCCCTCATCAATTCTATGATTAACCTCATCCTTCATAAATCCATCCACCGACACGTCAACTCCCAAGTAACTGAAAACATTCACTTCTTGCATACTCCTCCCCAATTTGATATTCAATTTTTCTTTATCTAAATCATTTGATACCCTCATCACCTTACTCTTTTCTATGTTCACTTTCAACTTTCTACCTTTACACACACTCCCATACTCATCCACTAACCTTTGCAATTTTTCTTTAGAATCTCCCATAAGCACAGTATCATCAGCAAAAAGCAACTGTGTCAATTCCCATTTTGTATTCGATTCCAAATAATTTAATCCCACCCCTCTCCCAAACACCCTAGCATTTACTTCTTTTACAACCCCATCTATAAACATATTAAACAACCATGGTGACATTACACATGCCTGTCTAAGACCTACTTTTACCGGGAAGTAGTCTCCCTCTCTTCTACACAACCTAACCTGAGCCTCACTATCCTCATAAAAGCTCTTTACAGCATTTAGTAACTTACCACCTATTCCATATACAGTACTTGCAACATCTGCCACATTGCTTCCCTATCCACTCTATCATATGCCTTTTCTAAATCCATAAATGCAATAAAATCTTCCCCACCTTTATCTAAATACTGTTCACATATATGCTTCAATGTAAACACTTGATCTACACATCCCCTACCCACTCTGAAACCTCCTTGCTCATCCACAATCCTACATTCTGTCTTACCTCTAATTCTTTCAATAATAACCCTACTGTACACTTTTCCTGGTATACTCAGTAAACTTATTCCTCTATAATTTTTACAGTCTCTTTTGTCCCCCTTCCCTTTATATAAAGGGACTATACACTCTCTCTGCCAATCCCTAGGTACCTTCCACTCTTTCATACATTTATGAAACAAAAACACCAACCACTCCAACACTATATCCCCCCCTGCTTTTAACATTTCTGTCATGATCCCATCAGTTCCAGCTGCTTTACCTCGTTTCATTCTACGTAATGCCTCATGCACCTCCCCCACACTCACATCCTGTTCTTCTTCACTCCTAAAAGATGGTATACCTCCCTGGCCAGTGCATGAAATTACCACTTCCCTTTCTTTGTCGACATTTAAAAGTTCCTCAAAATATTCTCGCCATCTACCGTAAACCTCCATCTCCCCATCTACTAACCCCCCTACTCTGTTTTGAACTGACAAATCCATTCGTTCTCTAGGCTTTCTTAACTTAACTCCAAAAATTTTTCTTATTTTCATTAAAATTTCTTGACAGTGCCTCTCCCACTCTATCATCTGCTCTCCTTTTGCACTCTCTCACCACTCTCTTCACCTTTCTTTTACTCTCCATATACTGTACTCTTCTTATAACACTTCTGCTTTGTAAAAACCTCTCATACGCTAACTTTTTTCATTTTTATCACACCCTTTACTTCATTCCACCAATCACTCCTGTTTCCTCCTGCACCCACCCTCCAATAACCACAAACTTCTGCCCCACATTCTAATACTGCATTTTTAAAACTATTCCAACCCTCTTCAACCCCCCCACTACTCATACCTGCATCAGCCCACCTTTCTGCCAATAGTTGCTTATATTTCACCTGAACTTCCTCCTCAATTAGTTTATACACTTTCACCTCCCTCTTGTTTTTGCTATTTTCCTCTTATCCCATCTACCTCTTACTCTAACTGTAACTACAACTAGATAATGATCCAATATATCAGTTGCCCCTCTATAAATGTGTACATCCTGGAGCCTACCCATCAACCTTTTATCCACCAATACATAATCTAACAAAATACTTTCATTACATGCTATATCATACCCTGTATATTTATTTATCCTCTTCTTCATAAAGTATGTATTACTTATTACCAAACCTCTTTCTACACATAGCTCAATTAAAGGCTCCCCATTTTCATTTACCCCTGGCACCCCAAATTTACCTACTACTCCCTCCACAACATTTTTGCCCACTTTAGCATTGAAATCCCTAACCACCATTACTCTCACACTTGGTTCAAAACTCCCCATGCATTCACTCAACATTTCATAAAATCTCACTCTCTCCTCGACACTTCTCTCTTCTCCAGGTGCATATACGCTTACTATAACCAACTTTTCACATCCAACCTTTATTTTACTCCATATAATCCTTGAATTAATACATTTATAGTCCCTCTTTTCCTGCCAAAACTTATCCTTCAACATTATTGCTACTCCTTCTTTAGCTCTAACTCTATTAGAAACCCCTGACCTAATCCCACTGAAACTCTCCCACCCCCTTCAGCTTTGTTTCACTTAAAGCCAGGACATCCAGCTTCTTCTCATTCATAACATCCACAATTATCTCTTTCTTATTATTTGCACAACATCCACGCACATTCAGACTTCCCACTTTGACAATTTTATTCTTATTCTTTTTAGTAATTATTACAGGAAAAGGGGTTACTAGCCCATTGTTCCCGGCATTTTAGTTGACTTTTACAACATGTATGGCTTACGGAGGAAAGATTCTTATTCCACTTCCCCATGGATATAAAAGGAAAAGTAATAAGACCAAGAACTATTAAGATAAAATCAAAGAAAACTCAGATGAGTGTGTATAAATAAACATGTACATGTATGTGTAGAGTGACCTAAGTGTAAGTAGAAGTAGCAAGATGTACCTGTAATCTTGCATATTTATGAGACAGACAAAAGACACCAGGCTTTCGTTTCACACTGTTACGTTGGTTTGTTCCTTATTACTTTGATAGTAAGGTTCTCACTACATGTTCTAGTGTGGGGTAGCTTTTACTTAATGGCCTTATTTGTCTAGGGGTAATACTTACATCATGGCTGATCATCCTGAGTGTCTCTGATACCCTTTCACCAGCCCTCTTCACAGGTTATGTAAACTACTACTATAAAAATATAACTGTATTCTCAATAGATATGTACAGAATATACAATCACAGCCTCCATTTTCAAAACAAAATCTACACACTCCATGCCTGTGCTCCACATGGTGTGTTGCAACAACTCTTGTCCTTCACTCTTCCTGACATAACTCTGGGCTAACCAGTGTTTTGACACTTTTTAGTCACCCTGGGTATGGTGGCCAAAACTTAAATTATAAAAACTCACCCCTGGAGCACACATGATGCCCCAAAAGATAGGAGAAGGACCCAGAGATCCTGCCAGGTTGAAGGTCAGCCACAGAGAGAGAGAGTCAGAGAGGGAGAGAGAGAAGCCTAGCTAAGCTCCTCCCACCAAAACAAAAGACTGTTGTCAAGCACAATTCTCCAGTTACCACAATTCTACCACACCTTAATTTACTTTTACAAAAAGAAATACAACTTTATAAACTACTTATTTAAATTGTGTGTTTATGTGTCTATAGTATAACCTATTATATTGAGAAAAATAGGTTTGACCCAGCTGCCTCTCAGTCATAAGGTTGATCAGTCCTTCTGACATTTAGAGCAAGGTCCCCATCAATTCAATATAATTAGGTATTCCAGAGTAACTGTTACTTATAAATACATGTTGGGTCCTATAGCCCCATAACACACACTCACTTGGCAGGACGGTAGTACCCCCCTGGGTGGTTGCTGTCTACCAACCTACTACTATACATGTACATACATATATATGCTGGTACATACATGTAAAAGCATATAAATACATGCCCCTCTGGGTTTTCTTCTATTTTCTTTCTAGTTCTTGTTCTTGTTTATTTCCTCTTATCTCCATGGGGAAGTGGAACAGAATTCTTCCTCCGTAAGCCATGTGTGTCGTAAGAGGTGACTAAAATTCTGGAAGCAAGGGGCTAGTAACCCCTTCTCCTGAATATATTGCTAAATTTGAATGGAGAAACTTTTGTTTTTCCTTTTGGGCCACCCCACCTCGGTGGGATATGGCTGGTACATTGAAAGAAGAAGAAGGTAAAACATTATAATCAATATATAGTTAGTCTCAATATCTACAATCCTCTCAAGTGTTAATCATTCCATTGTGTCTCCCTTACCTGGAGTTTACCTGGAGAGAGTTCCGGGGGTCAACGCCCCCACGGCCCGGTCTGTGACCAGGCCTCCTGGTGGATCAGAGCCTGATCAACCAGGCTGTTGCTGCTGGCTGCACGCAAACCAACGTATGAGCCACAGCCCGGCTGATCAGGAACTGACTTTAGGTGCTTGTCCAGTGCCAGCTTGAAGACTGCCAGGGGTCTGTTGGTAATCCCCCTTATGTGTGCTGGGAGGCAGTTGAACAGTCTCGGGCCCCTGACACTTATTGTATGGTCTCTTAATGTGCTAGTGACACCCCTGCTTTTCATTGGGGGGATGGTGCATCGTCTGCCAAGTCTTTTGCTTTCGTAGTGAGTGATTTTCGTGTGCAAGTTCGGTACTAGTCCCTCTAGGATTTCCAGGTGTATATAATCATGTATCTCTCCTTCCTGCATTCCAGGGAATACAGGTTTAGGAACCTCAAGCGCTCCCAATAATTGAGGTGTTTTATCTCCGTTATGCGCGCCGTGAAAGTTCTCTGTACATTTTCTAGGTCGGCAATTTCACCTGCCTTGAAAGGTGTGCTGTTAGTGTGCAGCAATATTCCAGCCTAGATAGAACAAGTGACCTGAAGAGTGTCATCATGGGCTTGGCCTCCCTAGTTTTGAAGGTTCTCATTATCCATCCTGTCATTTTTCTAGCAGATGCGATTGATACAATGTTATGGTCCTTGAAGGTGAGATCCTCCGACATGATCACTCCCAGGTCTTTGACGTTGGTGTTTCGCTCTATTTTGTGGCCAGAATTTGTTTTGTACTCTGATGAAGATTTAATTTCCTCACGTTTACCATATCTGAGTAATTGAAATTTCTCATCGTTGAACTTCATATTGTTTTCTGCAGCCCACTGAAAGATTTCGTTGATGTCCGCCTGGAGCTTTGCAGTGTCTGCAATGGAAGACACTGTCATGCAGATTCGGGTGTCATCTGCAAAGGAAGACACGGTGCTGTGGCTGACATCCTTGTCTATGTCGGATATGAGGATGAGGAACAAGATGGGAGCGAGTACTGTGCCTTGTGGAACAGAGCTTTTCACCGTAGCTGCCTCGGACTTTACTCTGTTGACGACTACTCTCTGTGTTCTGTTAGTGAGGAAATTACAGATCCATCGACCGACTTTTCCTGTTATTCCTTCAGCACGCATTTGTGCGCTATTACGCCATGGTCA
>NC_069467.1:26543660-26577530 GCF_026875155.1 Cherax quadricarinatus
TTAACTGCCCCCTTTGTGGAGGGGGCTATGTTGTTTTTTTTAGTGTTTTTGGGATGCCCTGTGTCCATGCCCCCTCTCCTTTAAAATGATGAGGATGCGATAGGGATTTTCAATTTTGATGAACACTTTTCCCGCGAGTCGGGGCCCGGGGGAGGTGCATGGGCATGCATTAATTGCCTCTTCAAATTTGTGGGTTTAAATAATACCCGAGTTTTTTAGATGACCAAATTTTGGGTTTCGTTTCATAAAGAATTCATTTGGATTGCGACCCTTAGGGGGGAGTGGTGCGAATATGAGTATTTGGGGGACTTTAGTATGTCACTCATTTCTTGGCTATTCTGTTATGTCCTTTTCCCCCTAAGCGGGGGCCCCCAATACTGGATGTTTTTTTCCCTTGGGAAATTTGGTGTAAGAGAAGAAGTTTTTTTTTTTTCAGTTTTTTTTAGGGCTTTTGTTTTCCCTGTGATTTTTGGGTCTCCTTTAAGACCCCCTTCAGCTTTTTAGTTCGATATTTGCTTTTTCATTAAATGTGCCCCCCCTTTTTAAGTGGCCCCCCGCATAACGATCCCCTCGAAGGCGCCAATTATGTAAGTGTATTTATGTAAGTTGCGTTTGTACGTGTATGTTTGGGGGTTAAAAAGGGGACAAAATTATTCAAAATACCCTTTAGGGGAACCCAATTGGGGTCAGTTGGCCCCTGAACATACTTCTGGATTGAAAAAAATAGTTAACCGGGGGGTCCATGTTTTCAATATTTGACCCTATCAGCAGCCTGTGACTCTTCCCCTTGGGCCTGTATGGGGAAAACTCTCCTCTTTTAGTTAATCTTCTTTCTTTTTTTTAAAATGGAATGTGTTTTGAGCGGGATCTCAAGAATACAGATTAATTTTTTTAAAGGGAAATGTTGGTTCAATTTTAGGATATCTTCCAGCTTTTTTCTTTTAAGACTGGTTTCCCTTTTATCCCTTGTATGTTTTTATTATTAAAATTTGAATTTCGTGAAGAGACCTTCACAATGCTCCTTTTTTGCGATCCAGAGCCCTTTTCATATTGTCTGTACTCTATTTTTTGTGATTCAAATTAAAATTCAATTAAAATTAAAGTTTTTCTCTAAAAAGTTTAAAAAATGTTAAATTTACAGAATTTGGTTTTTTGTGTGGTTTCATGTAGTTAAATAATGATTACAGGTGTACCATTTGAACGCTAGCATGGCTAAGTTTTGGGGCCCCAGATTAGTTTAATTTTTTTTTTTAAAAAATATTACAAATTTTGAGGAAAAGTTGGTATTATGGCAAGTGCAAATACTGTTTGTGGGGTTTAGCAATGTGTGCTTTTGTTTTGGCCCAGTACTTATTTTTTCAGTTTTGGGAGTATCATAGGATTCTTATTTTGATTGAGTTTTAAATTTTTTGTTTATGGTCAAATGGGGGGAAAGAGTGTAAGTGTGAACCACCAGGTGGTTTTCGTGTAGTTAGTTGATGGGGTTTATCAGGGGTAAGATGTTTTTTATGGTTTTTTAAAGGTGATGAATGTGTCTGCAGTTTCTAAGGGTTTCAGGTGGGGTTTTTGTTCCATTTTTTAGGGCCTTTGAAAACATTGAATTTTTGTAAAGGTTTGTCGGACTTGGGGAATGTCGTGAGATGTTGTGTCTGGTGTTATCCCTGGGGGGTTCTGTACAACTATCAAGAAAGCATTTTAGGTAAAGGTTGATATTGGGTTTAAGGCCCTGTAGATGAAATTGACGTGTAAGTGTGGATGTCTGAAAGGGAGTAAGTTAGTTCTTGAAGAGGGGGGGGGGGGGGGTGTTGCCGGGGATGGGATTTAGGTTTTTTTACTGCAGCTTTTTGTTGGGTTATAATTGGCTTTAGGTGTGTTGCTGCATTTGACCCCAAGCAAAAATAGCTTGGTGGGGTTAGGGATAAATAAGTGAGTGGTATAGTGTGAGAAGGGGCTTTTTGCGCCGTGTATCGTATCTGGGAGAGGTCCCAACTTTTTTGGGATATTTTTTGGTTATGTGTTGGATAGGGGTGCTGAAATTGGTTGTTGTCAAGGTATGGGCCCTAGGAATTTCCCCTCATTATGTTGATAATTAGAGTGTTGTGATTTAATGTTAATTTGGGGCTTTCCCCCGCTTGCTACCAAACATAATATACTAGTAGGTTTTGTCAGTGTTAAGCATAAGTTTTTTGGCGTCACCCAAAGTCGATATTTGATCGCCCCCTGTTAACAATGGTGTTGAGGGGGAAAAGTTAGGGTTGAGGATGAATAGTTTGTTGTCAGAAAGAGAAGGGGTTTTTAGGTGTTGGGATAGTTTGGAAGATCATTGATGTATAGAGGAAAGAGCGGGGGCCCAAGGGAATTCCGCGGAACTCAGTATCAAGTGGCCGTGTTGTTGGCTGTGTTTTTAATGGTAACTTATGTACCTATTAGAAGGGGTAAGATTTAAAATAAGCAAGCCCCATGGCTTTTTACCGTAATGGTCAATTTTTGTGGAGTGGAGTCGTGGTTTTACTGTGTCAAAAGCGTTTTTTGGTCAAAAAAAAAAATTCCCTAGTGGTTTTCCTTTTTTTTTCCAATGCTTTTTGTAAAGCAGATTAGCATTTTTATGATTGCATCATTAGTGCTTTTTTTTTTCCCAAAAATCCAAAGGGCAGGGGTTGAGTATGTTTTGTGCTTTATAAATGAATATATTTCCCTGTGCATGGTTTTTCAAAGTTTTTGGGAAATGCAATGGCAAGTTTGATATTGGCCTATAGTTTTTTAAGTCTGTAGGGTCACCCCCTTTTTATTATTGGTGAAACCCCTTGCCATTTTTGAGATTTGGGGAAAGGTGTTGTTTTAGGATTGTTAAAAAAAGAAATGAAATAGCATGGAAAGGATATGGGGTCGTTGTACAGAAATGGTGGGACATTAGACGTTTCCCGAGTTGTTTTTAAGGATTTTATAATCTCGGGATTCCGAGGCTCGTTGGTGCAAGATAAAAGGGAAATTTTGGAAAAATTTCCCCATTGGGTTTGTCCGGAGGGGCATTAGTATGTGGGTTTTTATTGGCAAGATAGATCCTAGGGGTTGAGAAGAAGTCTTTTTATTTTATTAGCTGTGTCAGTGGGATGTGGGGTGTTCATTGGGTTTGTTAGGAAAATATTCTTTTTTTTTTTCAGTTTGTGGGTCCATAGAATCGAGGAGGTTTTCCGGGTCTTTTTTTATCTTCTGTGTCTGTGAATCTACGGGGTTTTGTATAGTTGTTTGGCTTCTTTAACTTTGGGTGAAATGTAAATAGTTTTTAAGAATTCTTGGTATTAACCCCCTGTCTTATTGCTTTTATATTGGTTTTTTTCTTGTATTGGTTTAAAAATGGTGTAGTTTCCCATGGGCAACTAACCCTTTTTGTTTGTGATCTGTTTCTTTTTTTATGGACAATGTTTTTTGATAGTCTAGTAATTTTTAAGAAAAATTTTCTGCCCCAGTCATCAATACCTTGGGCCTTGGAGAATTTTTCTGTGGGCCCAGCAACAATCTCTAGGTCATTTGTGAACTTCCTTATTACCCTCGTATGGAGTCTAAATGGACTTTGTTGTATTCAAGTGGTGGTTTATTTAAAGTTTTTTCAGGAGGAAGGTAAGGGTAGTGGTCTGTAGTGCTTCTGTGTTATCCCCGATTTTTGGGGGGCTAGTATTTGGGCCATATGTGGGCTATTTGGTTGCACTTGTCTAGTGGGGCTGGTTTTGGTTTTTTTTATTTTTGGTATGAGAAGTGTATTGTTCAAAAGTTGATGAAAACAGTTTTCAGGCTGATCATCTTAAGCCAAGGTTTGTTTAGTCTCACTAAGAGAAGGTGGTGCTTATTATTTGTCTGTTTGTTATTAGTGAATTTTTTTTTTTCCCTGAAAATTTTGGGGTGTTTTTGTGGGGGTTCCGGTTTTAAAAGGCACTTGTTTTTAGGTTTTTTTAAGGGTTTTTACAGTAAAATTAGCAAAAAATGTTTCCCCCTATTCTCACTAAGCAAGTGGGGTAAACAAAAATAATTTGGTTTGATAATAGATTTCCATACCACCCCAAATTGGTTTGGTTGCAGTTGTGAATTGCTGTGTTCCTGGTAAAGGGGTTTAATAAAATTCTATTGTGTCCCGCTTAAGCCAGGTCTCGTAAGAATAATGCAGGAGAAGGGGGTTTTCTTTAGTGATTCAAAAAAGGTAGGAGGTCATCATAGTGTTTGCTTAAGGACCTGATGTTGTAGTTAAGTACTGATGGCTTTTGGTTGTTTAGGATAGTGGTGGTTGTGATGCTGTGTAATAAAAGGGAGTTACTTTTCCCAAAAGGTTTTGATTGGGTGTCAGTTATGGAGGTTTGTCGGGTCAAAGTGATCAAACATCTTCTAGGTTTAAATTTTGGTTATTAATCCTGAGTTATGTGTTTAGTTTTTGTAGATATTAGGGTGGGAAGCTTGGTAAATATATAGCTGAGTATTTTTGGCTATACAGTATAGTCACTAAACATAAAGAAGTTTATTTTTGGCTATGTGTTGTGCTGGAAATGAATAAAAAATACAATAGGTTAAACTAGTAAAATAAAAATCAAATTTAAATAGAACAAGACTCTCCTTGTAATTGCACAAGGCAATTAATGACTTTTGTGGGGTTATGTTTTGAGCTAGAAAGGTATAGTACAACTAGTTTAATTAAATATAAAATACAAATTTAAAAATAGCACCGTCTTCACTAGTAATTGCATATGGTTAATATAATGAATTTGGTATTACTATAGTAAACTGAGTTTTTTAAAAATATAAAAAAAAGGACCAAGGGCTCTCAATTGTAATTTCACTAAAGGTGTTATTAAGTTGTTTTCAAGAATTAGAGTATAATAGATATAAATTGAAAGATAAAAAAAACAAGGAAAAATGCAAAAAAAATAAAAAAGTAGAAAAAAAAAAAGTATTGGGGTATTTTTGGGATAGTTAGCAAAAAATAGTTAAGGGCCTTGAAAAATAATATAAAAGAAATATAAATAATTGCACACCAGTATAGTCACTAAGTATGAAACAATCTTAGAGTAGGAATTACCTGGAGTTTACCCGGGGAAAGGGGTTTTGGGGGTCAAGCCCCGCGGCCCCCGGGCTGTGACCCGGCCCCCCGGTGGTCAGAGCCTGATCAACCGGCTTTGCTCTGGCTGCATGCAAACCCCGTATGAGCCACAGCCCAGTGGTCAGGAACGACTTTGGGGCTTGTCCGTGGCTTGAAGCTGCCGGGATCTGTTTGGTAATCCCCCTTATGTATGCTTGGAGGGAGTTTAACAGTCTCAGACCCCCCGAATTTTTTATGGTCTCTTTAAAAATGCTTGTGAACCCCTGGTTTCATTGGGGGGATGTTGATGTCGGGAAGCTTTTGCTTTTGTAGTGGTGTTTTTTGGGCAATTCGGTATAGTCCCTCTAGGATTTTCCCGGTGTATATAATCTTGATCTCTCCCCCCTGCGTTCCGGGAATACAGGTTAGGGGAAACTCAAGGCTCCCGTAAATTTAGGTGTTTTATCTCCCTTTTTGCGCGCCGTGAAGGTTCTCGTAATTTTCTGGTCAGCAATTTCACCTGCCTTGAAAGGGGCTGTTTTTAATATAACTTATAATATAAAAATACAAAAATTTAAATGGTACTTGCAATTGCACTAGAGTCTGGTATAGGTTGTTGACAAGATCAAAAGTATAACTAGATTTAAAAATTTACAAAATAAAATTCCAAATTTAGGTACAAAAAGAATAATAGTTAAAAAAAAAACATGGGAAAAGTCTTGGTTTAATATGTAGTAAGAGGGTAGAAGGTACCAGGGACAAAAGGGTAAAATTTTAAAAGGTTGGAGTTGAAATACAAAATTATAATTGGAACAAAATGTTATGGGAAGTAAAAAAATGTTTAATGTACCCAAAAGTAAAATTGACTGGTAGTAAATATGGTGTTTAAAAAAAATTTTGTAAGTAATAAAGATTACAAAAAAAGTGAAAAAATAATGTTTTTTTCATTCAAAAAAATTTCATGGTTAGTTATTAGAGGTTATATGGCAGTACAAGGTAATTAAGGTATCTAAGATATAAAAGTGGTATTAAAACGGTAAAGGGAAATTTGACAAGTAATGGTTATTAAATGTCAAAAATGTTGAGTAAATTGAAATTTTATAAGAATGATAAATTTTTAATTTTAGTAAGAATATCAATTGATATGTTTTAAAAAAATATGAGGTATAATATGGACAGAGAAAAGTATCAATTCAGCTAATGTTTAAACAAACAATTTAAAAAAGAAAATAGTTTAAAATGGAGTGAATTGTCTTTGATACAGTTTTTACACTTTTTAGATCGTCATTTTTAGTGAAGATGAGGTCCAGTGTATTTTCCCTCCTGTAGGCTCTATATTTGTGGTTTAGATGAATTTGTTGCGAGATTTAATGTTTTGTGTTTTTGGTGAATTTTTATTGAGCTGCCCCCCGGGGGATCTCTCCCAAAAAATTGTTTTCTATATTCCCCATTTTAGAAAAGAATACTCCCAAGCTAGGTAAAAGTGCTGCACTGAGTTGGCTTTGTTTGAAGCTTTCGTTGTAATAATGTTTTTATTTTTAAATTTGGGGGAATAAAAGCTTTTTCGTTATTGTAAAAATTTATTATTATTTTTATAACTATTATTATTGATAAATTAATTTAGGGAACAAAAGCCCCTCATCCATAAAGGTTCTTGATGCTGGTGAGGGGCTCTTGATCTGGGGATTGGATATGTGCTTATTTCCCCAAAATTTTAATAATAAAAATAATAATAATTAATAATAATATAAAAATAATAATAAAAAAAAAAGGAATCATCTTTTCTTCTTGACCTGTTTTTACACTTCTTTCTTAGGACCTTTTTTGAAAAGCGAAAAATTTGGCCAGTGACTGCAAAAATGTAAGCAAAGTAGGAGAGAATACCCCCACGTAGGTAAACAGTGTACTGAGTTGGCTTTGTTTGAAGCTCGGTTTTTTAAAATAACATATTTTTATTATTAATTTATGAATGAAGCGCCTGTTTTTGTAATAATTATTATTATTGTAATTTGGGGAAAAACTGAGGTTTTGTTATTATAATTATTTTTATTATTTTATTTCTTTTATTTTTATTATTTTTATTATTATTAATTTAGGGAACTAGGACATACCCAATTTTCCCCAGATCAAGACCCCCTCCCGTTCAAGGTTCCTTGACTTGGTGGGGTTCTGATTGGGGAAATGGTTTGTGCTTTTGTTCCCTAAATTAAAAATAATTATAATAATAATAAAAAAATAATAATAATTTTATTATTATTATTATATTTTTTTTTTTACAATAATGACAGATTTTTTCAGTTCACTAAATAATAATAAAATGTACTAATACGTGTGAAATAATAATTCGATTGCTCTCGCTGTTGGCAGACAATGTTTACACCCACTGTCGGGCAGTTTTTTCCCTGCTTTGTTAAAAATTTTTGCGGTTTTTGGGCCCAAAAGAAAATTATGTGAAAAGGGGGAATGCTGGAAAAAAAATGAAAAATGATTTCCAAAGAATTAATGCATAAATCATAGATAAAAAACATAAAAAAAGGTGCATGAGTTGGGGTTTTTAGCCAGACAATACCGCAAGACATCTACTATTGTAGATATAAAGCGCAGGAGTTGAAAAAAATATGCCCCAGGAAGGGCTTTAAAATAAAATCAAAAGCTTGACTCTGCCCATAAAAGAGGGAGAAGCGTTGCTGCTTACGTTGAGAGAGAATGCTCGCAGGAGTCCCTGTCAGTTATATTCGGGAAAAACAAAAAAAATTTGTATGTTTATTCAGTGTGTAAGTACTTTTACACTTTTTTAAACGTTTACTGTATTATTTTTTTCGTTCTGTAGTGTTTGATTTTTATTATTTATATTGATATTTTCAGTGTTTTCCTTAGAATATAGTGATCTACTGCAGTTGCCTCAAAAATACTCCATTTTTCTACGTAAGAGCATGGAAAAAACTTCGTACAGTAGCCCCTCCCCTTTGATATTAACCCTTTCCCGGAGCTATCGTTAGTCAAAAATTATCATTACCCAAATTAAATTTTCCCCTGGGAAATAATGGAAATAAAAATTAACCCGTTTGACCCAAAGTATAAAAAAAAAAAATTTTCCAAATAAAATTTACATTTTATACCCCAAAAAAGAAGAAGACATGCACGTTTACCTCTAAATAAAGAATACATGCCCTTTTTATTGAAGATCTGGTGTGATTGTGGGATGGGAGGAGGGGGGGGAGGTGGGGAAACTTGTTTTTTTTGGAAAGGGGAAACCCCCCTTCCCTGAGGACTTGGGGTTGAAGCCCTTTTCCGGGGTTTTTCCCCTTCTTTTTTAATGCCACTAGGACGCTTGAGGTCAGGACCTTTGTTGCCCAAAAATATGTCCATAGAGCTCTGTACCTCGATTCCTTTAAGTTTTTCCCAAAAAGTGGTTTAAACAGTTATTGTTAAAAGTACCCCAAATGGCTTGCAATAGCTGTGTAGGGTGTTTTTTCCCCCATAAAGGTTTGCACATTTGAACATTTTAACCCCCATTTCCTTTTAATTTCCTCAGTTAGGGCACCTTTTGCAAGAACATTTTTTCCCTTGCTGCCATTTTTTTGGGCCAAGATAGTGCGAGGGTTTTGATTGGGGTTTGGTATAAAAACCTGGCCATCCGAGAATGCCTCCCCTTTCGATTTGCAGTTTTCTTTCTTCATTTCCCTACTAATTCTCACCCCTTTTAAACCCCAGGGTTTGGGATGGAAGCTTTTTTTTGGGGCCATGGTGACTTTTTTGCAGTTACAACACTAAAAACATGGAATTAATGTGAAATGTACCAAATGTATGCATAGATGCGACTGCACTGTTAGCTTGTAAACATGGACCCCCTGGGGCAGCCCAGGCGCACTAGGCCACCGTAGATAGGTCCCGAACAAAACCAAAATTTGGGGGGTTTTTTATCGTTAGCCGGGGGGTAAAATTTTTACGGTCAGCGCTTCGTTGGGGATTTAACGTTATGCGTGAGTTGTTAGGCGAGGGTCCCTGTAGTATTACGGTCTCCTCAAATTCGCGGGGGTTTTGGGGATCAGAGCCTCGTGAATGTTGAAAAAAAAGTGATGTTGGTTTTCCCCAATATATTGTGGGAAATTATTACAAAACTGCTTCCCTTTAAATTGTTGAACCCTGAAAAATATAAAATACATGAAGATGTCGTAAATTGGGACTAAATATATAATGTTTTTGCTTTAATAACGTATGTTATTTAATGACTGTATTTAAAAAACGTTGTTATTAAAAACACATACTCCACCCCTGCCTCCCCCCAATGCCCCACCATGGAAATCCCTACAACCCTCCTCCCACCCCCGAAAAAGGCAGCCCGCCCTCCCCCCATCAGTGTGGTGAGTGTTTTGTTTGTTTATTTTTTCTATTAAACTACAGAAAATTAAAGTAAAACCCATTTATGATGCATATTTGGGAAAGGCTTTAGGGAAAAGGGATTGCGGTGAGTCTGTGTTTACTCTTTAAACAGCTAAGAATGAACATTTTGCTTTTCTAATAATAACAATAGTAATAAAAATAAACAAATAATAATAATAATAAAAAATAGATATAATTGAAGAAGGAAATTGTAAAAAATACGGGGAGGGTTGACACATGGTCAGTGTGACTTTGTTTATGCTGGAGGGGAACATTAGTCCCCCTGCTTTTCCCAAAACATTTCACAATAATTCAGCAGTTGAGGCAGTGGTATTTAATAACATATTTGTTATAAATAATAATAGTACATTTTTATTATTAATAACATGTATTATTATTAACATGTATGTATTTTAACAATTTTGTTATAAAAAAATTTAAATAGTACATATTATTAAAAAAACATGTATTATTATTAACATGTTGAAAAAACTATGGGCCCAATATCCAACTTACCCCCTCTCTCAAAATCTTCAAAAAATTAATTCATAAACGAATTACTCCTACCTTATCTCCCAAAACATACTCAACCCCTGCCAATTTGGATTCAGGCCTAATAAAAATACTAATGATGTATTATACACATGCTAGAAATATATACACTGCAATTAGGGGAAAAAAGAAGTCCCACTGGGGATCTTCATTGACTTACGTAAAGGGCTTTTGATACAGTTGACCATGACTTCCCTCCACGTAAAATTGTCCACTATGGTATAAGAGGGCACTCCCTCAACTACCTCAAGTCATACCTCAGCAACAGAAGCCAATATGTGTACGCAAATGGGGCAAACTCTTCTGCACAACCAATTACAGTTGGTGTCCCAAGGGAAGTGTCCTTGACCCCTCTTCTTTTTTCTCCTATACATAAATGACCTACCAAATGCTTCGCCAATTACTAAAACCCACATTTATTTGCTGATGACACAACATAGTCTTCCCCCACCGAGCCAGTCCGTACCCCAATACTGTAATACCGAATTACGGGAAAATATCTACCTGGATGAGTACTAAAAACTTACACTAAACATTGACAAAACCTACTTCTTCAGTTTGGTAACAGAGCTACAGATGCCCCTCTTAACTAATGATAAAAAGGGAAATCACCTATCAAAAAAGCTAACAGAGGGAAAATTCTTGGAATCCCCTTGATAAAAGACTCAAATTTCATACACATATACAACAAATTTCTAAGGAAAATTTCCAAGACTGTAGGCTACTATCAAAGATACGGTACTATGCTCCACAGTCAGCCCCCTGGCCTATATCACTCTCTTATTTACCCTATTCACCTAGGGGGAATTTGTGCATGGGGCTCAACAACAAGTAACCATCTCAGACCACTAATTACCCAACAAAAGGCTGCAGTTAGAATGATAACAAATTCTCACTACGGGCAGCACACTCCACCAATATTCAATACACTCAACCTACTCACCATACAAAACATCCATACTTATTACTGCACCTTTTAACATACATAGAACACTAACTTTGATATTAACCCTCCCCTCAAACATCTCCTTGCCAACCTCAACAGAACACATGACCATAACACAAGGCACAGATCACTCTTTGATTATTCCTGTGTCCATCTCACGCTATGAAAAAAACTCAATGCACATAAAAGGCCCTAAAATCTGGAAATTCATACCTGTAAATATAAAAGAAACACTACCTGTTTATAATTCAAGTCTCTTCTCAAAGATCACTTACTCACCCAAAACCAAATAGTTATGAATAACTAAAACCTTAAAAATTGTATATCTTAAATGTTTCTCACAATTATATCACATAAATGTTAAACCAAAAACCCAATCAAACTTTATTTTTTTTTTAAAATACACTACCTAACAGAATTACTCCATTCTACTGAATTTAAAAACAATGCATGAAAACCATATGACCTGTCTTTGTAATACTCACTTGTGCTTTATAGTAATCTGTTTTCATTTAATGTTTTTCACTGATCTCATCATTGCTTAGTTAAATTTAAGTTAAATTTTAGCCAGCCCATAATGCTATGCATAGTATAAATGGCTTTTGGCATGCTGGGTCTTATCTGTATTTTTTGTACCTCTGTATGTGTGCTCAAATTATAAATAAATAAATAAATAAATAAATAAATGTATGTTGTTAAATACCATTGCCTCAATAAATGCCTCTACCCCTCCAGTCACACTCAATCTACAAGCACCAAACACAATGAATTATTGTGAAATGTTTGGAAAAGAGCAGGGAGATTAATGTTCAACTCCGCATAAACAAAGTCACACTGACGATGTGTCAACCACTCTTTCGTATTTTTGTACAATTTCCTTCTTCAGTTATATTTATTATTTATTATTATTATTTTATTATTATTATTTTTTATTTTATTTTTTTTATTATTGCAGTGTTCAAGAGTAAACACTGATGTCACCGTCTAATACCCGTCCCAATAGCCATTCCAATATGCAGTCATGAATGGGTTTACATTATTTATACTGTAGTTTAATAGCAAATAAAAGAACAAAAAAACACTCGCCACATGAGTGGTGGGAGGGCTGGGGTGCCAGTTGCGGGGGTCGGAGTGAGGGTAGTAGGGGACTCGCAGGTGGGCGGGAAACTTAAAAATGATTTGGCGGCTGGGAATTTGGGTGGCTGGGAATTTGGCGGTTGGGATTCGCGAAAGTGTGAAGGGCCCGTGAAAAGTTGAAAACGTGAATATTTAGGGAGACTGTATAAAGGAAATGGCGGACACTTATTTCCACGCCTATGCCACCCCTATTATGGCCCATTTTATTCATTCTAGAGTAAATATCTGTTTCTTTTTTAATTATATTGTTTATTATGTCATATTAGATGAATTTTGATAGATAAATAAGCCGCTACAGTTGATAATACCATCATATTCAAGTATTTTTTCTCATCTCTCCAGAGTGCAGGAATGAATTAATGGCTTTTCAGTTAATTTAATGAGGAAAATTAATTTGATATACGAGTAAATTGAAATTAGGAGCTAGCTCCTGGAATGGATTTTTAAACTCGTAAGTCAGGTTCCACTGTATTACAAAATGTAGGCTATATACTACAGTTATAAATATATGTGTGCAACACGGTAAATCAAGAGGCAAAGGGCACAGCCTGGAGACGAATGGGCAACCATGTTCAACCCCCTTAGAATGGAAATGACAAGGGTTGAAAAATGAGTGGGGACAAAGCCACCTCCACAATTGCCAGACCCACCTTCTCATTGGCTGAAGCTAGGTACTGATCTGACAATGGGAGGTAGCCTTTTATGAGGGTGTGTACATGTGCGAATAAAGGTTACATACTCCCTTTTCATGCCCACAATGTTTTAAAGTTAAATTTTAATAAAAGATTATAATCAATTTTTTTTTTTGTGCAGGTCATCCTGGTAGACTAGTGCCTGTAGCTCCAATACTGAGGTCTCCCGGTACCAGAGACTGGCACTTGTAGTGCCAATAATTTCAGGTCATCCCGGTAACAGAGACTGGGGACTTGTAGTGTCAGTTACTACAGGTCATCCTGGACCTAGAGAAAATTTTTCTTGTAGTGTCAAATTTCAGTACCCTAAACTTTGTTAGTGTCAAAGAGTGAAATATAATAGTGACCACACTATGTTACTGTGGTGTAGAAATATATAATGACTACACCATGTTATACAGTGTTAGAATTATAGTGACAATGCTGTTATTACAGTGTTTTGAAATATAACATTTACAGTGTCAGCATGACATTGGTGTTGGTGTGTAATAATATTGTTACACATCACCTTTTAAAATTCTACTCTTACCATCACCTTAAAAATTCTACTGTTACCATCACCTTAACATTCTGCTGTGTTTACATCATCTTTCTCATTGTGTTATGTATAGCATTATCTCCGACTATATTTTTTCTTTTTATAATATTATTTGTCACAAAATTATTTTAAAACTTTAGCAGAAAAAAAAATACATACAGTATAAGAGAACCCTTCGGGTAGCTTTGTTGCTGGGGAACTGCTTTTGTCCAAGGAATTTGAGATATCCTCTCATTATTCTAATCAATCGTGTTCTTCTCAAGCACTATATGACCCTTATAGGTATAGTAATTGACCATATTTTTAATGTCATAATTTAATATTAAAAAAAAATAGTGGTTTTTCAGTGTAATGAAATGGTCACAAAAAAATTTCATCTAGTTAAGCAGTTTTATTTCATTTATAAAATTATTAATCCTTTCACTGTCTCTTACGCCCTTCTACATAGTTTGCTTTATTGATGCAAAGTGTCAGTCATGTTGATCTGTGTTTTAAGTGCAGTTCCCTCAAATATGCTGAGCAGTAACTTTTTTCCTAGACACTCAACAACTGGTCTGGATGATTTTACTGAACAGTTCCCTGAATTAGAAGATCAAAATACCAGTAATGTTTGATTTTTGACAATTTTTCTAAGGAAGGAGGATAAGGCCTTCTTTCCCCATGGTGTGTTTTATGGGTTTTTACAAGGTCTGCTTCAGTTACTGGGACACACTGAATGATTAAACTGTCATTGTTGGTTATACTTTATTATCTGAGAAATAGGGAAAACTTTTTTGTGTGATGGATTCAAAATAGAGGGCAAGTGTAATACACTAGAGGCCTGGAGACATGATTAATGAACAAGGATGGGTTTATTTAGTTGCTGGAATGCATACACATTTTATTTTTTGCTTTTTCAAATTAGAATTTGTTGACTTTTCTGTAAAAGTATTCAAATTTAACATCTGTCCTAAGAATTAGTTGAAAATGAGTAATAGAATTGGCTTGAAATAACTCTGAAATGGTTGAAATTGCTAATGTGTAAATTGCACCCAGATTACCACTTTGCACCTGGATTATTCTGTAATTTTTCCATAAAATTTGTGTTTGATTATACCATTTTCCAAGAAATTTTTTTCTTTTTTCTTTGAAAAATCCCGACACTATCAAATTTGGTGTCCTGACAGTGAAAAAGTCGTCTTTGTTCATTATGTCTAAAATACTTGAAAAAAAAAATGTGTTCAAGCAACACACATTACAGATCATGCAAAAAAGAAACAAAAGTCTCAGTGTGTATCACTGATAACAGTTAGTAAAGGCAAAAACACAGTTCAGTGTTCAGTGTGTTTGAAAGAGTTTTCTGAAAAAGAGGATTTAATGAGACACACAAAAATTCATATGAGAGAGAAACAATATCGGTGTACTGTATGTCTAAAAAACTTTAAATGTAAAAGTTATTTAGCAAGCCATGAGAATTCACACTGGAGAGAAACCGTATCAATGTTCAGAGTGTCTCAAAGAGTTTTCAAGAAAATTTGTTTTAGTACAACACATGAGAATTCATACTGGAGAGAAAAACCATATCAATGTTTGGAATGTCTAAAAGAATTTTCCATAAAAGATTATTTAGTACAACACATGAGAACTCATACTGGAGAGAAACCATTTCAGTGTTGTGTGTGCCTAAAAAGTTTACTATAAAACTAGTTTAGTAGAACACATGAAAATTCATACAGGAGAGAAACCTTATCAGTGTTCAGAGTGTTTAAAAGAGTTTTCATCAAAATCTCATTAGTACAACACATAAGAATTCATACTGGAGAGAAACCATATCAGTGTTCAGAGTGTTTAAAAGAGTTTTCAGATAATCTACTTTAATAAATCAATGAGAATTCATAATAAAGAGAAACCATACAATGTTCAGAGTGTCTAAATAAATTTTCTACAAAATTTTCATTTAGCACGACACATGAGAATTCATACAGGGAGAAACTATTCAGGTGTTCGGGAATGTCAAAAAGAGTTTTCCCGAAAATCTCACTTAGTACAACACACAAGAATTCTTTACTAAGAGAAACCTTTTTATGTGTTCAGAGTGTCTAAAAAAGTTTTCCAGAAAATTCATTTATTACGACCACATGAAAAATTCATACAAAAGGGAGAAACCTTTAGGTGTTCGAATGTAAAAGGGAGTTTTCCAGGGGAATCTAATTTAGCACTGCACTGAGAATTCATACTAAAAATGCTCCAGTGTCGAGGATGCCCCCCTCCCCCCCCCCAGTTCTGACTGGCTAAATTTTTAAAAATAAAAAAGATAAATGATATCCTTTAGTAATAGAACTATGTTAAGCCTGAGTGGTTTTTTTACCACTGACACAGCTGACTGGAAGGTTTGCCAAATGAATTTTCAAATAGCATTAGACTTTTGCATAAATCCAGTTAAACGTGCTAAATAATGTGTAGTACACGGGTGATTATTTTAGATCTGCTAAATCCCAATCCTGAGCTTAATTAAATGTTCTTACATCCAGAACTGTCATGGAAATGTTCTTTGCAGATTTAAATGGTCAGTTACTTGTAATCAACAATGTTTTTCAAAATTTTTTTTTATTAAACATTGGGCCGTTTCCCACCAAGGCAGGGTGGCCAGAAAAAGAAACATTTTGATCACCATTCACTCCATCACTGTCTTCCCAGAGGTGCGCTTACACTATGTTTTAAAAACTTCAACATTAACATCCCTCCTTCAGAGTGTCGGCACTGTACTTCCCATCTCAGGACTCGAAGTAGTACACATAAATACATTTACACAAATTATCATAGAAACTATGTGTAAATTGCCTAGGATAAACCAAAAATGTTGACAAAGTGAGTGAATTTTTTTATTAAAGTCCTTAATTTCCATTGTTTGCTTTTATTTACTGAATGGTTCTTCAGTTGTCTTTTTGTAGGCAGTATTTTTGTGTGTTTCAGTGTCACTCAGTTTCACTGCTATGAACATTTGTATGATGCTGTCAGTCATGTTCAGTACTTGAGTTGGACCTTACTGGCCGGGGTTCTGTTCTACTCACTGAGTCACTGTCTAGATTGCATGCATGGGGGATGTGTCTATCCCTGGGACTGTATATCCATTTGTGATGTTTTTTGTTAGTGTGTTTTAAAAATTTTAGGGTTTATGCTCATTGATTTTTAATATTAATAAGAATACATTTGTACTGCAACTGACCAAAACAAAGCAACAGTATGCAGATGGCGCTTTTGTGTATTACTATTGCATATGGTATGTATCGTTATTTGAAAACCCTTTTTAATATATTTACAATTTTATCTTGCTTTTAATATTTGGTAATGTTCCCTTGATATAGGATTGTATGAGGATGTAAAAATATTATTATCAGGTGGTTTGATGGTAAACAGGTACTTAGCCTACTGATACTCCCTGTTTTCTGCCCCACCCCATCACTTGGTTAAACTTAGCCTATGATACAAACCTGTAGTCTGCCCACACCATCACTTATTTAAAACTTAGCCTACGGATACTACTTTTTAGTCCACCCCACTCCATCACTCAGTTAACCTTTCAGGGTCCGTCCCTTAGATCTACGGCTTTGAAGCCAGGGGCCTCAGCCATAGATCTATGCCAAAATTGTAGCAGCTTCAAATTTAGTGTGAGAAGGCTGGGTAGGCCTACATTGCATGCATATCAGTGTGCACAGTAAACAAAAAATCGGGGCACCCGCATTGCATTGTGGAAACGCCCCTCATTTACACTTTGTTCATTATGCCTTGCGGCAAGGAAGCTCTCATTCCCAGTGAATTGGAAATCTTCTTTTCCCAAGTTATGTTCTAACACTGATGGAAGTGGATCTAAAGAGGAATTCTATGGTTTTGAACATATGGTACAGGGTACAATGACCCTAATGGAAGTAAGTCACTCTGTCTGTCTTTTTGGGATTATCCTAGGTTCTCCACAAATGCTGCTTGTATGATGAACTATGTAACTGTATTGTGTTTACCTAAATAAACTTATTACAATGCCACGGGCCCATTTGGGTAAGTAGGAAAGTAAGTTTATTCAGGTATACACAAATACAGTTACATAGAGTATCATACATAGCAGCATAAAGACCTGGGAGTGATTATGTCGGAGGATCTCACCTTCAAGGACCATAACATTGTATCAATGCATCTGCTAGAAAAATGACAGGATGGATAATGAGAACCTTCAAAACTAGGGAGGCCAAGCCCTGATGACACTCTTCAGGTACTTGTTCTATCTAGGCTGGAAAATTGCTGCACACTAACAGCACCTTTCAAGGCAGGTGAAAAATTTCCGACCTAGAAAATGTACAGAGAACTTTCCGGCGCGCATAACGGGAGATAAAACAACCTCAATTATTGGGAGCGCTTGAGGTTCCTAAACCTGTATTCCTGGAACGCAGGCGGGAGAGATACATGATTATATACACCTGGAAAAACCCAGAGGGCTAGTACCGAACCCTTTCACACGAAAATCACTCATACGAAAGCAAAGACTTGGCAGACGATGCACCATCCCCCAATAAAAAGCAGGGGGTGTCACTAGCACGTTAAGAGACCATACAATAAGTGTCAGGGGCCCAAGACTGTTTTAACTGCCTCCCAGCACACTTTAAGGGGGATTACCAACAGACCCCTAGCAGTCTTCAAGTGGCACTGGACAAGCACCTAAAGTCAGTTCCGGATCAGCCGGGCTGTGGCTCGTACGTTGGTTTGCGTGCAGCCAGCAGCAACAGGGCCTGGTTGATCAGGCTCTGATCCACCGGGGGCCTGGTTCACAGACCGGGCCGTGGGGGCGTTGGGCCCCGGAACTCTCTCCAGGTAAACTCCAGGTAATATGTGTTTGAGAACCTAGGAGAACCCAAAAAAAAGTCAGGACAGAGGGACTTATTTCCATTAGGGTCTCTATACCTGTACTATATGATACCATATGGTACAATGTACAATATGGTACCCTGTAAACCCTTTGCAAATTCCAAGGGGACAGAGTACATCCCATGGCCCTACACCTGGAATAGACAGTGAAAGTGAAAGATGATGTGGCTACAATTGGGAAGGATAGACCACATGCACACTAGGTGGTGGTAGTGGCCTCGAGAATGGGAAGCATACAGCATGCTGCACCAGCCCCGGGCTGGGGGCCCCCAAGCCGCTGACTCAGCAGGTCCCGGACAAAGTGCATCGTCATCAACCGGTGGAAGGAGACAACTGTGGCTGAAATTTATTTGTTTTTTGTGCAACAGTAAGCTTATGCCTCATGTCTATAAGCAAAATAAAATCATTACTGGTCCACAGATGAGTAAGGACACCACTGTGCATGACACCTTGTTTCAAAGACTTTCACAGACTGCAGCAGTACTAGGAACATGTCCAGTGACTGTTTCATGTGTAAATATATATTAGAACTTTTCTAAAATACAACTTTTTTGCATGTTTTTGTTGGGAAACAATATAATGATGAAAATATTAGTGCAGTTATTGTGCATTATATTGGTTTTCACAGGCCACAAACATTACTGGGAAAAATATTTGAAAAGAAAAAAAAAAGTAACAAAAAGTAAAAAAAAAAATGTGACTTTAGGAAGTCGCCAATGTTGCCGCCACCTGTTATTGAGGGTCAGCTTCGTGCCTTATATCTAGGAAAAATACTGTTGGAATTTTTTTTTTGTTTAATTACCGATAGAAAAATATCATCTTTAATTATGTAAGATTTTTTTTTTTTTTTTTTTAATTCTTGGACCCTGGCTGTCACTCTGAGATTTTGCCTCTGTACCCTGAATGGTTAACTTAACCTACTGATCTACCTGTAGTCTGCCCCACTCCATTGCTTGGTTAACTTAACCTACCGCTGCCTAAGCGCTAATAAAAGTTTACTATTATTTATGATTATTGTGCTTTGAAGTTTACCTCAGACACTCAGTTGACCATAAGAGGGGGAGTTCTGGAGGGAAGCTTTTTAGCATCCTCCATTGCTTGGGACAGATTGATTCCAGGATTTGAACTTTGCTTGGAGGCAATTGTGGCCACAGTGTGTCGTCCAGAGGGATTTTGAAGGGTTTGAGGCTGACCCTGACCCTGCTGACCCTCTGCCTGTTGTGGAAGGTATTGTGATACTGGACAAGTCCATGGGGCTGGAGATGAGTGGAGAGGATGTAGAAGAGTTGGTGGAGGACCACAGGGAAGAGCTAACGTCTGACGAACTGCAAGAGGGTTCAAATGGAACAGCATCAGACCACAGCTCAGGAACTTGCTTTAGAGGGAGAGGAAGAGGGAGTGAAGGAGGTGCCTTCTTTAGTGATTAAGGACATGTGTGCAAAGTGGAATGAGTTGCAAACTTTTGTTGAAAAGTAATAATTATTATGAACTTTTCTTAAACTAGTTTTAATTAGTTACTATGTATTAGGTTTAGTTTGCCCGAAATGCCTCGGCATGATAGTGGCTATCTTTGTACTTAGCAAATCATAATTGTAATTACACATTGTAACCTTTTACAGAGAAATAAACTTATTATTATTATTATTATATTATTATTATCACCTGACCAAGCTGAAACTAGCCATATCTGCAACATGTTTCAGTGACAGAACTTCAGGCAAATCTTAGAGACGCCAGAAACCGAGCACTCTTGACAGTAATTTTGTGAGATGGGTCCAGTGACCCAAGCTGGCCCTAGTGGCCTTAAAAGACAAGGAAGGGAAGTAACCCCAGATAAAGATGTGTTACCTACAGTCTTTATCGAAGGGGATTCCCCTTCCAAACAATAAGTCCTCCCTATCTTCCAGATGCCAGCAAGTCTCTTCAATAAAGGTAAGTAAAGGTTATTTTAAATGTTTATTTAAATTTTAACCCTTTCAGGGTCTGTCCCGTAGATCTACGGCTGGTCGGTGAGTGTCCAAACCGTAGATCTATGCCAAAATTCTAGCGCCATCAAATTTAGTGCAAAAGCGCTCATAGGCCTACATATGAGAGAATGGGTCTGCGCCGTGGGTGTGTGCCATAAACAAAAAATCTAGGCGCCTGCATAGCATTGTGGGAACGCCGGCTCAGTCACCTTGTTCACCATGCCTCGTCGCAAGTCAGCTCTCGCTCCCCGGAAAATTGGGACTCTCCTCTTCCTGTCTGATAGTTCTGACACTGATAGAAGTGGAAATGAAGACGAATTCTACGGCTTTGATAAGTTAGTGACCGAAAATAATGACCAGGATATCGATAATAGTGCAGAAAACCCCGACGATCCTCGACCTTCTACCTCTGGTGTGGGCACTCGTGACTCACCGTCGGGTGTTCCTAAACGTAAGAGAAAACTAATATTTTCCCTGGCCTGGCTCTGACTTCAGTAATGACGATGATTCTGACGTGGATTGTGATTTTATTGCGCTCGACGATCATTCGAGTAGTGATAGTGAGGAAACATATTCACCAGTGAAGCGTCGGTATGTTCGCCGCCGCATGCGCTCGGGTAGTGTACCCTATGCTGTGCCCAGGGGACGGAGTACATCCCGGAGTACATCCCGTGGCCCTACACCCGTTTTAGGTAGTGATAGTGAGGATGATGTGGCTACACTTGGCATGGATGGGCCACAGACATCAGTGGATGGTGTTAGTGGGGCTGGTGGTGGTAGTGGCACCGCCATGCGTGACTCGCTGTGCCACGCGGGAACCCATGCTGCTGACTCGTCAGTTCAAGGACAAAGCGGAGCGTCACCCACCAGCCCGCCACAACCACCCGTACAACCAGCTATGATGTCAGTATCCACCAGCAAACCGTATCTGGGATTGGCAGCAAAATCCCAATTTTGTTCCCAGCCCTCACCACTTTGTGACTCGCAAAGTGGAATTCTACTACCTGTCCCCTTGGAACCACGGCCAATGAACTGGAATTCTTTGAATTATTCTTTGACCAGCCATTGATGGAAATTATTGTCAGGGAAAGTAATAAGTATTTTTAGTACACCATGGCAATACGATCTTATCACCACAGTCAAGACTACACAGGTGGAAAGAGACGACTGTTGCAGAAAATGTATTTGCTTTTTGCAACAATAAGCTTATGCCTCACGTCTATAAGCATAATATAAAAGCATACTGGTCCACAGATCGGCTAATTTGTACCCCATCCTCAGTGAAATAATACCAGTGAACAGGTTTATCTTACTGTTACGTATGTTGCACTTCTCTGACAAAACCAGGCTGACAGAAGTGACAGGTTATACAAGATTAGAAATGTTTTCATGTATCTCAACAAAAGTTCAGGATATACTTTTATCCATTCAAGAATCTTGTAATTGACGAGTCTTTGATTTTGTTCAAAGGTAGACTGTCATTCAAGCAGTATATACCGAGCAAGAGGAACCGCTTTGGTATAAAATTGTTTGTACTCTGTGATTGTGACAGTGGCCTGGTGTTGGATATTGTTGTATACACGGGTAGTAAAACATTGAAAGATACCAAGATGTTATTGGGTATATCAGGTGACGTAGTGAGAAACATGATGGCACCTTATCTTGGTAAGGGCCATACATTATATACGATAACTGGTACACAAGCCCATTACTCAGTGATTTCATGCGAGTGAACAAGACAGATGTGGTGTGGCACAGTGCGTTCTAATCATAAACATATGCCAGGCTCAAGCAGGTGTTCGTGGTGATGATGTGCAGGTGTTTACTGCCAATGACATCATGGCATTACGGTGGCATGACAAACGAGATGTCACATTGTTGACAACCATTCACCATAATGAAATGCAGACAGTGGCAAAGTTGATCGAGTGACTAATGAACGTATTTGAAAACCAGTGACAGTGATTGATTATACACAAAACATGCGCTTGGTTGACAAGTGTGACATGCAGATTGGTTTTGTTGACTGTGTTCGTAAGAGTTACAAGTGGTACATGAAACTTTTCTTCCATCTCATGGACATTTCAATGCTGAATGCATATAATATGTACCAAATAAAGACTGGTAACAGACCACCGTATGGTGAAGTTTTGTTTGTCTGTTGTCAGACAACTCATAATGAAGTACCAGGTAACAACACCTGCAATACAACATGGTCCTCGAATTCATCACAATATACCCAAGCGTTTGAGAAGAGAAGGTGATCATTTCATAATACAGCTTCCTTCAACTCAAAAGAAATTTGCTCAGAAGAGATGCATTGTCTGTGCACAAACAAAACGATGGCAACAAAGACGCAAAGACACTCGGTTTATGTGTGAGGAATGTAAGGTGCCTCTGTGCATGGTGCCTTGTTTCAAGGAGTTCCACAAGCTCCAGCAGTTCTAAAACCATGTCCAGTGATTGTAAATATGTAAATATATGATAGAACATTAGTATTATACAATATTTGTGCATGTTTATTGTAATAAACAACAGTGGTAAACAATAATATGATAACTTTAGTGCGGTTATTGTGTTCAATACAGTGAGTATATGTATATCAATTATATACAGTATTGGTCTCTCAGGCCCCAAATGTTAGTAGGAATAGAAAAAAATTGGAAAAGAAAAGAAAAAACAACTAAAACAACAAAATAATATAATACGCGTATGTGGAATTCGTCGATGTTGCCGCCACCACATCATTTTCTACAAACTTCTTGGCACTGTATCTCGGTAAGTACTGATCAGATTCTAATTTTTTTTGTTTTATTACCTTCACAAAAATATGCTCTTTAATTCTGTAAGAAAAAATTATTTTTTTTTTTTTTTCAAAATTTCTTGGACACTGGTGCGTGACTTCAGATTTTGGCCTTGGACCCTGAAAGGGTTAATTTATCTATACAGTGGACCCCCGGTTAACGATATTTTTTCATTCCAGAAGTATGTTCAGGTGCCAGTACTGACCGAATTTTTTCCCATAAGGAATATTGTGAAGTACGTTAGTCCATTTCAGACCCCCAAACATACACGTACAAACGCACTTACATAAATACACTTACATAATTGGTCGCATTTGGAGGTGATCGTTAAGCGGGGGTCCACTGTATAATATATACATGTATATGTATTTATCTGTGTTGTGTGTACGTAAAACTATAGTTATTATTTAAAAAATATTTTTTGTGAATATTTTTGTTGGTCTCGAACGGATTAATTTTATTTACATCATTTCTTATGGGAAATATTTTCTTCGCCTTTTGGCCGCTTCACGTTTAGGCCTGGTTCCTGGAACAGATTACAGCCAAAACCCGGGGTTTCACTGTATATATAAACCTCTTCTCCTGTATATATTACTAAATGTAAAAGGAGAAACTTTCGTTTTTCCTTTTGGGCCACCCCGCCTCGGTGGGATACGGCCGGTGTGTTGAAGAAAGATATATATATATATATATATATATATATCTATTATATATATATATATATATATATATATATATATGTATACACCTACATCCGACTTACGACCTGCTCGACTTACGACCACTCGACTTACGACCACTCGACTTACGACCGTGTTTTGTATGCCAAATTTCTGGGAAATAAACAACTACAGTGGACCCCCGCATAACGATCACCTCCAAATGCGACCAATTATGTAAGTGTATTTATGTAAGTTCGTTTGTACGTGTATATTTGGGGGTCTGAAATGGACTAATCTACTTCACAATATTCCTTATGGGAACAAATTCGGTCAGTACTGGCACCTGAACATACTTCTGGAGTGAAAAAATATCGTTAACCGGGGGTCCACTGTATTTGTGTTGTACACAGTGTTTATCCTAAACCTTACAGTATAAAATACAGTACTAACAACATAAAAAGTACAGTAAAACATGAAATACCAAAATAAAACAATAAAATAGTCATTACAAAAATGTTTTGTTGATAGTAGTAAAGTTCGACTTACGACCATTTCGACTTACGACCGGTTTCTCGGAACCGAACTCGGTCGTAAGTCGGATGGTAGGTGTATATATATATACAGTGGTCCCTTGCTTTTCGTAGTTCTCTGCAATCGTAAATTTCGCCAATCATAGGGGTATTTTCGTATAAACATGGACTCGCTTTTCATAGGTTGACTCGTGAATAGTAGTTCGTCCGGGACACATACGCACGGTGTGATCCGGGGCGGCCTCCCTACCCAGCCAGTCTGGCATTGTTTACCAGTGAGTGAAGGTCCCCTCAAGTGCTCCTACGAAATATTTCATAATATTCCACTCATTTTAGTGCTTGCTCCTAGTGCCAAGCCTGTGGTAAAGAAGGTGAGAAATATGTACAGTGACAAAGTCTTGGGCCATTTTAGGGAAGTGTTAAAGAGACGCCAGAAACAGAGTTCTCTCCACAGTTACTTTGTGAGACAGGACTAGAGTGACTCTCAAGGTGGTCCTAGTGGCATTAAGAAACAGAGAAGAGAAGCAACCCCAGAGAAGCAATTGGTATCTGAGGTGTTGCTGGAAGGGGATTCCCCTTCCAAACTGTAAACAATCCAATCTCTCTCTTCCTCCAGTCTCCCATACACTAAGAAGAATCTCCAATAAAGGTAAGTGTTATGCTGTTAATGTTTCATTCATCATTTCCCATTGTATTGCTTATGTACTACATGCATATTTCATGTAAAAAAAATTTCTGTTTTAATACTTCTGGGTGTCAGGAACGGATTAATTGTATTTACATTATTTCTTATGGGGAAAATTGATTCGCAAATCGTAAATTTCGTTTATAGTAGCTCCTCCAAGAATGGATTAATTACGAAAAACGAGGGACCACTGTATATATATATATATGCAAGGAATTCGCAAGAGCAGGCGAAATATACACAAACACTGATTTCTGGCTGAAGGAGACTCGAACTTATGAACCTTGGAACAAGGTACGCAGTGCTTTACCAATCTACCCACACTTGGAGTCCAGCTTGCACTAGACTTTGATCCAAGGCAGCCAGCTTTCAGGGAGAAGGCTTACAGCTTTTCATCTCATCCCCTGCATGCATCAGCCTTACTAGAGATTTGAACAATGTTTGTGTATATTTCACCTGCTCTTGCGAATTCCTTGCATTGTTCAAATCTCTAGTAAGGCTGATGCATGCAGGGGATGAGATGAAAAGCTGTAAGCCTTCTCCCTGAAAGCTGGCTGCCTTGGATCAAAGTCTAGCGCAAGCTGGACTCCAAGTGTGGGTAGATTGGTAAAGCACTGCGTACCTTGTTCCAAGGTTCGTAGGTTCGAGTCTCCTTCAGTGTTTATATATATATATATATATATATATATATATATATATATATATATATATTATACATACACAGTGGTCCCTCAATTATCGTCCTTAATCCGTTCCTGGAAGTGGGACTATTATCGAAATAGACGATTTTCGAATCAATTTTCCCCATAAGAAATAATGTAAATCCAATTAATTTGTTCCAGACACTCAGAAGTATCAACAACAATTTTTTTTTTCCTAAAAGATAGATTTACATGCACAAAAGAATGAACATTCAACATGACAGTTACCTTTATTGAAGGCTGTTGTTGATGAATGGAAGGCAGGGAGGAGGAGAGAAGGAAGAGAGGTTATTGTTTGGAAGGGGAATCCCCCTCCATAAAGACTAGGTCACTTCAGGGGTCACTTCTCTTGCATAAATATAGATTTACATGCAAAAAAAAAAATGCCAAATAAATATAAAGCAGTAATAAAATGTATAAATGAACATTGGCAATAGGAGTAGTTGATGAGTGGAATGGTCTGCCTAATAGGGTGATCGAAGCTAAAACATTGGGTAGTTTCAAATTTAGGTTGGATAAATACATGAGTGAGAGGGGTTGGATTTGAGTCGGACTTGCACCTGAGCTTATTGCTTGGGTAGCATTTGTTCTGTTAGTGGGTTGGATTTGTGAAGGACCAGCCTAGCATGGGCCAACAGGCTTATTGCAGTGTTCCTCCTTTCTTATATTCTAAAAGCTATGGCTTGGGTAGTTTCAAATTTAGGTTGGATAAATACACAAGTGAGAGGGGTTGGATTTGAGTTGGACTTGCACCTGAGCTTATTGCTTGGGTAGCATTTGTTCTGTTAGTGGGTTGGATTTGTGAAGGACTGGCCTATTATAGGCCAGCAGGCCTACTGCAGTGTTCCTCCTTTTTTATGTTCTTATTGGAGACTTGTTTGTGGGAGGGAGGGATGGCAAGTTTATTGTTGGAGAATATGACGCTAATGTCAACTCTACATCTTTATCTATCACAATTCAACTAATATGACATAATAAACAATATTAATAACGTAGAAACATGGACTATACTCTAGAATGAATAAAATAAGTCATTACATATGTCATGACTGGTGTTGTGTTGTATTCTTGTTGGGTATATAAGGGCCACTGAGAGTAAACCGTCCATAATGGTGGTGAAGCAGCAGCTGAGGCGGCGGTGTTTTCTGTAGCCCTATATAACTCCAACAACATTGGAGGAGTTGGTAGAATCGCTGAATCACTGAAGAAGGAACCCTCTACCACCATCACTACGACCTTCTACCACTATTACAACTGTTACCACCATCACTACTACCTTCTACCACCATCACTACCACCATCAACCACTATCACAACTGCTTCCACTCTACCACCACCACCTTTGTATTTTTCTACAAACTTTTTCATAAATTATATGTATTTCTCACATTCTTTACCAAAGGGCTGGCACTAGAAGCTTTCTTTGGAGCCATGGTAGCTTATTTAGCACTTGCAAGCACTAAAATCAATGGAATATTATGAAATATTTCGTAGGAGCAAGTGAGGGGACCGTCACTCATTGGTAAACAATGGCACACTGGCTGGGAAGGCAGGCCCAGGCGGCTCAGAGCATGAGTACACGTCCCGGACGAAGGGCGATTAGCAAGTTAAAGGACCATTTGCGAGCCAATGTTTAGATGAAATAACGGGACTATTTCCGAAATAGACGACTTTCAGGCCGGACAATTATTGACGGACCCTGTACATGTATACAGTGGACCCTCGCCTAACAAATGCATTGCATAACATTAAATCCGCCTAGCGATACATTTTAACGCAAAAATTTTGCCCCAGCTAGCACTAAAAAACTCGCTCAACGCGATTCATTCGAGACGCGTCCACATGCGGCCTGAGCCCGCCTCACTTGTTCAGTGGGTGCCAGTGTTTACAAGCCAGCCCCCACGGTCGCATCTAAGCATACAGTCGGAACATTTCATATAATCACAACGTTTTTAGTGATTGCACCTGCAAAATAAGTCACCATGGGCCCTAAGAAAGCTTCTAGTGCGAACCCTGCATGAAAAAAGGGTGAAAATTACTATGGAAATGAAGAAAGAGATAATTGCTAAGTACGAAAGTGGAGTGCGTGTCTCGGAGCTGACCAGGTTGTTCCAAACCCCAATCAACCATCGCTACTATCGTGGCCTCTTCAAGGGGGGCTCCTTGGCGTGGTGAAGAGGCTCTTGGTCTGAGGAATTAGACCTGTCGGTCTTCTTCCTCAGACCGAACCTAATTACCCCCCAATCTCCCCTCCCCTATCCCATCCTCCTTTTTTTTCTTTCCTCCTCCTCCTCCCCACCCCTCCCTTTTGCCCTTCCTCTTTTTGGCCTTTGGGATTTCTCCCACAGGCGCGCTAGTTCCTAGGTAGGGGAAAGGATACCAGGGTCTATCCCATTCCGTTGAGGTTCTTGGTGGTGGCGTAGTTTGCCATGGAATCTGGATCGCCTGGGGATGTCCCGATCCCTCTCCGGTATCCCGGGTAGCTTTGGGTGTCTTTCGGGCGACGGGTGTATCTCTGGAAGCCACCTTTCGGTTTCCCCGGGGGTGGTGGCCGAAGGGGGGTTATGCTTTGTGGCGGATATCCGGCCGCCCTCTCTTTTGTTTCCCCCGAGGTTTGCTGGCAGATGTGAGGTTGGGTATTCCGGATTGTTAGTTTACTAGCATGAGGGTAGGGGTATGGCACGGGTTCCATGCTGCATCTGCGCTATTGCGGTGTGGGTCCCCCTTGGGCGCGGAGGGAGATTTTTGGCCCTTTCTTCCTCCTAGGAGCTATCCCTCCCGGTCCCCTTTTTTTTATTCTTTTTTTTATTTTTATTTTCTTTTCTTCTTTCTTTTTTTTTCTTAAAAAACAAAAAGAAAGAAGTAACCTAACCATGGCAGCCCTACTCCATGAACCTACTACCCCCGGGCCCCTTCTTGATACCGCACCCCGTTCTGACCCCGCCCTTTTCTTTGGACCACTCTTCAGACACTCCTCATGCCTCTGTACCCATTGCCCGGTGCTGTTTCCTCACCCGCTTCAGGTTTCTGAGGCCTCGACTGGGCTCCTTCGATTTATCGGGGCCCCCACTCTCCTCTGACTATGCTTCCGGCCTCTCCCTCTACGGGGGCGGGAATTTTCAATCGCCGACCCGTTCCACCCTCGGACCAACTCTGGTTTCCCACGCCTAAAGCCAAACGACAATTACCTGCTGATGATACTTCTCCACCTTCTCGTTCTTCTCAAAAAAATGATCGACCGTCCTTTACTACCTTTCCACGCCAGTTTCAGACTGAACAATGGACTAAATTCTTCACTTTACGACCGACTTCCTCTACTGCTATCTTTTTTGACCATAGTATTGGCAAGGCACTCCCATGCCTTTTTTGGTTAAAGATATTTCTTTTCATGCTCTTAAGAGAGGTACGCGCATCATTACCGTTTCAGAATGCTACCCAGGCTCATGAGCTCTCTCGTCTTTCCCATATCGATACTGTTCTGTCACTCTTGAAAAAACTCATTCCCCCAATTCTTGTAGTGGTACCGTCATTCTGCCCCATACCCTAGTTCAACAAAAATTTTCCCGACATGTGGCACTGACATTCTTGAACAGCTGGAACTCCAAAGATCTCCAATCCTCAAGGTAGACACTTACGTTCTTCCTGCCCGCCGGGCGGAGACGATACCCTAGCATGTGGCTCGTTTAACTTTGACGCCGAGAACTCCCCTCCCCAGTTTATATGCAGGACATCGGTTACAAGTTCGAAAGGTGATCCCTACACCACGACAGTGTAGAACTTGCTGGCGATTTGGCCATCCAGCAAAATACTGCAGATCTATCGCCGAATGCCCAGTCTGTGGTGCCGATGACCATTCTAATATGTCTTGCAATCGATCTCCCTCTTGCCTTAACTGTCATGAGGCTCACCCTTCGTACTCTTGCCATTGTCAAGTCTATTTAAACGAGCGGGAAATCCGTTACCTCAAAGAGACAGGTCTCCCTTATGCCATGGCAGTTTCTCATCTCCGCCTCCAAGGGAGACTCCCACGTGTTTCTTATTCCCGTGTTTCAAAACGTCCCCCCACTTCTGGTATCCCATCTTCTACACCCACCTCTGTGGTTACCTCTCCCATAGTCACTCCTGTATCTAATCCTTTTGCTGTCCTCGGCTCAGACGTCCCTACTTCAACGCCTCAGTCTAATCTCGCTTCTTCGAGTTCTCTCTCACAAGCCTCAGTATCGACGAGACCTCGTACGATACCTCCTCCCAATCGTCCCTCTACTTCTCAAAAGTCAAAAAAAGGTCCGTTAACACCTCCTACCCATCTTCCACCTCCTCATTTTACCCTCCCTGTCTCTGTCCCTGGTTCTTCCCCTCTCACTGGCTCAGTTACAAGTGTAGAGGTTCACCCTCCTCCTCGTACTGTACCTTCCTCCCCTGTTCCCTCCCAAGTTTCTTCCTCTTCTGTCACCTCCCAGGTTCCTGCCTCTTCTGTCCCCTGCCACGCTTCTCCAGTTCCCTCCACCCTTTTGCCCCCCCTACCTTGGTACAGTCCAATACAGTTCCAATCTTTACTCATCCTCCCCCTACCATTCCCAATATTGTCTCCCATACGACGTCTCTGAATTCCAAAACACTTGAAGCAATCTCTGAATATATTGCAGAGACCAAACCATCAATGGACACTAATCCACCTTCCGCTCTTTCTCTCCTCTGCTCCATCTGCGCAACTCCTTTCTTCACAGCGCACCGTTCCTTCGCTGCTTGAACGTTTTCCACTGCCTCCGCATGTGGACTTTTCTAACCCCTCTAGTCCATAGGAACCCTTACCTGCGGATTTCAAGTATCTTTATCATTGCCAATCATGGCCTATTTACAGTGGAATATACGCGGCCTCAGGGGTAATTGGGGTGAGCTTCAGATGTTACTCTCCCAGTTTGCCCCTGTTGGTGTTTGCTTACAGGAACCAAAATTACACTCTGCTGTTATTTCTCACATCTCAGGCTATAATTTATTGTATTCTTCAGATCCTTTTCCTGATGGGACCTTTAATGAAAGTGCCCTTCTTTTACGCACTGATATTCCGTACCATCAGCTATTTGTTCATACTTCGCTGCATTACACAGCAGCCCGTATCCACTTACATAGGTGGTATATGCTCTGTTCTTTATATCTCTCTCCTTCTCGGGCATTATCTATTCCGGATATTGCCTTCCTTGTTTCGTCATTACCGCCACCGATTCTGTTACTTGGTGATTTTAATGCCCACCATTTCCTCTGGGGGGGGTCTCACTGTGATTCCCGTGGAATTCAGTTAGAGGCTTTTCTTGCCACACACCCCCTCCATGTTTTAACCCTTTGAGGGTCGACAGGCCCTCTCCGAAACTCGTTCTCAGGGTCGGCCAAATTTAAAAAAAAAAAAATTATTTTCTCTTATGAAAAGATAGAGAATCTTTTCCCGATCATAAAGACACCAAAAGTTTGAAATTTGATAGAAAACTTACGAAATTATGCTCTCGCAAAGTTAGCGGTCTCGGCGATGTTTACGCATCGGCGATTTTGCCCACTTTGAGCCCATTTTCGGCCAATTTCGCTGTACTAGTCGACAAAAAACATGAATATTTCGCTAGAACTCCATTTTTTCTATCGAATGGGTGCAAGAAACCACCCATTTATGAAAATTCAATTATCCAGTACAGTGGTCAGAATTTAGCAATTTTGCCAATTTCACACAAATTTCAAAGATTGCCAATTTCCAAATAGGGTCCAGAATAAACAAGAAAGACATTCCTGGCACTAAAATGACATTTCCTCTAGTCATTAGTCACGTCTCAAGGCCCCTCTTATATTCTTTTGCTTTCCATTTTGAATTTTTATTCTCACAAAAAATATAAGATTTACTGTTATGCAGACTACTGCATTAGTGTAAAAAATGGTATAAATATTATTGGTGCACTTGTGAAAGAATATTAGACTCACCAGTTGACGTGTATTGCACGCTTGGCACGATTTGTTTACTTTTGAATTTTGGGTTTAAAAATCGAACATTTCTGCTACTTTGAGCTCAATTTCAAGGCACCTTTCTTTGTAAAAACCAGCCAAAATCATCTCAATTTCTGTAATATGTCTTCCATTCTATAAAATGAGACCAAGAAAACTAGAATACAACAATAAATACTATACGAAAATACACTGCAAAGTCGCTGATTTATTCCAAAAAAATGGTCAAAGTTTTTTTTTCTCATTATGCACTGTGTGCTGCAGGATTTTTTTTAGACTGTGCACACTGACCACATAGACCCATTCTTTCATATGAAGGCCTACCAGCTTTCTCCCACTAGATTTGAGGCCGCTAGAATTTATGCGTACTAGTACGTCAAAAACCCCTACACGTAAAACATACTAGTACGACGAAAACCCTCAAAGGGTTAAATACAGGTACTCACACCCATTTTGATCCTCGGACTCATACTCTCTCTTGCATCGATCTCTCAGTCTGCTCTTCCTCCGCCGCATTAGACTTCACTTGGTCTGTTGTCCCGGACTTAGATGACAGTGATCATTTCCCAATCATTCTTACTTCCCCTTCATATTCGCCACCTCTTCGCACCCCACGCTGGCAATTTAATCGGGCAAATTGGAACCTTTACTCACACCTAACTGTTTTTAAAGAGGTTCCTTCTTCGTCCTCCATCGATGAGCTTTTACACCTCTTCTCGTCCTCCATTTTCACAGCAGCTTCTCATTCTATACCCCAAACTTCGGGCAGGCATTCTCAGAAATGCGTGCCTTGGTGGTCTCCTGCTTGTGCTCGTGCAGTACGTTTGAAACGCGCTGCATGGGGCAGGTACCGGTACAATAGAACCACAGAGAGACTCCTTGATTTTAAACAGAAGCGTGCGATCGCTCGCCGTGTCATCCATGATGCTAAACGCACTTGCTGGCGAGATTATGTCTCCACCATCACCTCTGCTTCCTCTATGAGTGCAGTCTGGAAAAAAGTACAAAAACTGAGTGGTAAATATTCTCCTGACCCGGCTCCTGTTCTGCGGGTTGCTGGTGTTGATATAGCAAACCCACTAGATGTTGCCAATGAAATTGGCAATCATCTGGTCCGTATTTCTCAGGGACTCCATCTATGCCCCTCATTTCTTTCCAGAAGTCTGCCAGAGAGTTAGCACCCTTGGACTTTTCTTCTCTCAGAGAAGAACAGTATAATGTGCCTTTTACACTTCAAGAACTGGAGGCAACACTCTCAGCTTGTCGATCATCAGCAGCTGGGCCCGACGACATTCATATTCATATGCTACAACATTTACATCAGTCAGCCCTTGCAGTCCTATTACGCCTTTACAATCTTATTTGGTCACAAGGAGTTCTTCCACAGCTGTGGAAATCTGCCATTGTTCTCCCTTTCCGCAAACCAGGCACTACAGGACATGAAACCTCCCACTATCGTCCCATTGCTCTTACCAGTGCAGTTTGCAAAGTAATGGAACGCCTAGTAAATAGACGTTTAGTGTGGTATTTAGAGACACACAACAGTCTCTCCACTCGTCAATATGGCTTTCGTAAGGGACGTTCTACCATAGACCCCTTACTACGCTTGGATACGTATGTTCGTAATGCCTTTGCGAATAACCACTCAGTTATTGCCATATTTTTTGACCTTGAGAAGGCATATGACACAACTTGGAGGTATAATATTTTAGCCCAAGCCCACTCCTTAGGCCTTCGAGGCAATCTACCATCCTTCCTTAAGAACTTTTTAACTGACAGGCATTTCCGGATTTTATCCAAGCTCAAGGTGTCCCCCAGGGATGTGTTCTGAGCACAACACTTTTTCTCCTTGCTATTAATGATTTGGCCTCTAGTCTTCCATCAAATATTTGGTCATCACTCTATGTTGATGACTTCGCTATTGCCTGTGCAGGCGCTGACTGTCACCTCATTACAGTTTCTCTCCAACATGCAGTCGACCGTGTTTCCAATTGGGCCACCACACGTGGGTTTAAATTTTCCAGCACTAAAACCCACCAAATTACTTTGGCTCTGTCATCTCCGATCATCCTTTGTACCTCTATGGCTCCCGTATCCCTGAACGTGATACAGTCAAGTTTCTGGGCCTCCTCTTTGATCGTAGGTTATCCTGGAAACATCACATTACCTCTCTGAAGGCAACTTGTCACAGCCAGCTGAACCTTCTTAAAACCCTTGCTCATCTTTCATGGGAAGCTGATCGTCGAACCCTCCTTCGCCTACATTCCACCCTTATTTTATCGAAACTTGATTATGGTGACCAGATCTATTCAGCGGCATCTCCGCTACTCTCTTGC
>NC_069467.1:26578030-26673097 GCF_026875155.1 Cherax quadricarinatus
CATGGGGCGGCGAACTTTACCGACGCTTCACTGGTGAATATGTTTCCTCACTATCACTACTCGAATGATCGTCGAGCGCAATAAAATCACAATCCACGTCAGAATCATCGTCATTACTGAAGTCAGAGGCCAGGCCACGGGAAAATATTAGTTTTCTCTTAGTTTAGGAACACCCGACGGTGAGTCACGAGTGCCACACCAGAGGTAGAAGGTCGAGGATCGTCGGGGTTTTCTGCACTATTATCGATATCCTGGTCATTATTTTCGGTCACTAACTTATCAAAGCCGTAGAATTCGTCTTCATTTCCACTTCTATCAGTGTCAGAACTATCAGACAGGAAGAGGAGAGTCCCAATTTTCCGGGGAGCGAGAGCTGACTTGCGACGAGGCATGGTGAACAAGGGTGACTGAGCCGGCGTTCCCACAATGCTATGCAGGCGCCTAGATTTTTTGTTTATGGCACACACCACGGCGCAGGACCCATTCTCTCATATGTGGGCCCTATGAGCGCTTTTGCACAAAAATTTGATGGCGCTAGAATTTTGGCATAGATCTACGGTTTGGACACTCACCGACCAGCCGTAGATCTACGGGACAGACCCTGAAAGGGTTAAAATTTAAATAAACATTTAAAATAACCTTTACTTACCTTTATTGAAGAGACTTGCTGGCATCTGGAAGATAGGGAGGACTTATTGTTTGGAAGGGGAATCCCCTTCGATAAAGACTGTAGGTAACACATCTTTATCTGGGGTTACTTCCCTTCCTTGTCTTTTAAGGCCACTAGGGCCAGCTTGGGTCACTGGACCCATCTCACAAAATTACTGTCAAGAGTGCTCGGTTTCTGGCGTCTCTAAGATTTGCCTGAAGTTCTGTCACTGAACATGTTGCAGATATGGCTAGTTTCAGCTTGGTCAGGGTGATAATAATAATAATAATAATAATAATAATAAGTTTATTTCTCTGTAAAGGTTACAATGTGTAATTACAATTATGATTTGCTAAGTACAAAGATAGCCACTATCATGCCGAGGCATTTCGGGCAAACTAAACCTAATACATAGTAACTAATTAAAACTAGATAAGATAATAGTTCATAATAATTATTACTTTTCAACAAAAGTTTGCAACTCATTCCACTTTGCACACATGTCCTTAATCACTGAAGAAGGCACCTCCTTCACTCCCTCTTCCTCTGCCTCTAAAGCAAGTTCCTGAGCTGTGGTCTGATGCTGTTCCATTTGAAGCTCTTGCAGTTCGTCAGACGTTAGCTCTTCCCTGTGGTCCTCCACCAACTCTTCTACATCCTCTCCACTCATCTCCAGCCCCATGGACTTGTCCAGTATCACAATACCTTCCACAACAGGCAGAGGGTCAGCAGGGTCAGGGTCAGCCTCAAACCCTTCAAAATCCCTCTGGACGACACACTGTGGCCACAATTGCCTCCAAGCAAAGTTCAAAGTCCTGGAAGTCAATCTGTCCCAAGCAATGGAGGATGCTAAAAAGCTTCCTCCAGAACTCTCTTATGGTCAACTGAGTGTCTGAGGTCACTTCAAAGCACAATAATCATAAATAATAGTAAACTTTTATTAGCGCTTAGCAGCGGTAGGTTAAGTTAACCAAGCAATGGAGTGGGGCAGACTACAGGTAGTATCAGTAGGTTAAGTTAACCATTTCAGGGTACAGAGGCAAAATCTCAGAGTGACAGCCAGGGTCCAAGAATTAAAAAAAAAAAAAAAAATCTTACATAATTAAAGATGATATTTTTCTATCGGTAATTAAACAAAAAAAAAATTCCAATCAGTACTTTCCTAGATATAGAGGCACGAAGCTGACCCTCAATAACAGGGTGGCGGCAACATTGGCGACTTCCGTAAAGTCACATTTTTTATTTTACTTTTTGTTACTTTTTTCTTTTCTTTTCTAATATTTTTCCCAGTAATGTTTGTGGCCTGTGAGACCAATATAATGCACAATAACTGCACTAATATTTTCATCATTATATTGTTTACAACAAAAACATGCAAAAAAGTTGTATATTAGTAATGTTCTAATATATATTTACACATGTACAGTCACTGGACATGTTCCTAGTACTGCTGCAGTCTGTGAAAGTCTTTGAAACAAGGTGTCATGCACAGTGGTGTCTTACTCATCTGTGGACCAGTATGATTTTATTTTATGCTTATAGACATGAGGCATAAGCATTACTGTTGCACAAAAAACAAATAAATTTCAGCCACAGTTGTCTCCTTCCACCGGTTGATGACGATGCACTTTGTCCTGGACCTGCTGAGTCAGCGGCTTGGGTCCCAGTCTGGGCTGGTGCAGCATGCTGTATGCTTGCATGCTCGAGGCACTACCACCACCTAGTGATGCATGTGGTCTATCCTTCCCAATTGTAGCCACATCATCATCACTTTCACTGTCTATTCCAGGTGTAGGGCCATGGGATGTACTCTGTCCCCTTGGAATTGCAAATGGTACAGGGTACCATATTGTACATTGTACCATATGGTATCATATAGTACAGGTATAGAGACCCTAATGGAAATAAGTCACTCTGTCTGACTTTTTTTGGGTTCTCCTAGGTTCTCTACACATATTACCTGGAGTTTACCTGGAGAGAGTTCCGGGGGTCAACGCCCCCACGGCCCGGTCTGTGACCAGGCCTCCTGGTGGATCAGAGCCTGATCAACCAGGCTGTTGCTGCTGGCTGCACGCAAACCAACGTACGAGCCACAGCCCGGCTGATCCGGAACTGACTTTAGGTGCTTGTCCAGTGCCAGCTTGAAGACTGCTAGGGGTCTGTTGGTAATCCCCCTTATGTGTGCTGGGAGGCAGTTGAACAGTCTTGGGCCCCTGACACTTATTGTATGGTCTCTTAACGTGCTAGTGACACCCCTGCTTTTTATTGGGGGGATGGTGCATCGTCTGCCAAGTCTTTTGCTTTCGTAGTGAGTGATTTTCGTGTGCAAGTTCGGTACTAGTCCCTCTAGGATTTTCCAGGTGTATATAATCATGTATCTCTCCCGCCTGCGTTCCAGGGAATACAGGTTTAGGAACCTCAAGCGCTCCCAATAATTGAGGTGTTTTATCTCCGTTATGCGCGCCGTGAAAGTTCTCTGTACATTTTCTAGGTCGGCAATTTCACCTGCCTTGAAAGGTGCTGTTAGTGTGCAGCAATATTCCAGCCTAGATAGAACAAGTGACCTGAAGAGTGTCATCATGGGCTTGGCCTCCCTAGTTTTGAAGGTTCTCATTATCCATCCTGTCATTTTTCTAGCAGATGCGATTGATACAATGTTATGGTCCTTGAAGGTGAGATCCTCCGACATAATCACTCCCAGGTCTTTATGCTGCTATGTATGATACTCTATGTAACTGTATTTGTGTATACCTGAATAAACTTACTTACCTACTTACCCAAGTGCCTGTGGCATTGTAAGTAAGTTTATTTAGGTATACACAAATACAGTTACATAGTTCATCATACATAGCAGCATTTGTGGAGAACCTAGGATAATCCCAAAAAGACAGACAGAGTGACTTACTTCCATTAGGCTCATTGTACCCTGTACCATATGGTTCAAAACCATAGAATTCCTCTTCAGATCCACTTCCATCAGTGTTAGAACTATAACTTGGGAAGAGAAGAGTTCCAATTCACTGGGGAATGAGAGCTTCCTTGCCGCAAGGCATAATGAACAAAGTGTACTGAGGTGGCGTTTCCACAATGCAATGCGGGTGCCCCGATTTTTTGTTTACTGTGCACACTGATATGCATGCAGATGTAGGCCTACCAGCCTTCTCACACTAAATTTGAAGCTGCTACAATTTTGGCATAGATCTATGGCTGAGGCCCCTGGCTTCAAAGCCGTAGATCTAAGGGACGGACCCTGAAAGGGTTAACTGAGTGATGGAGTGGGGTGGACTACAAGTAGTATCAGTAGGCTAAGTTAACTAAGTGATGGTGTGGGGGCAGACTACAGGTAGTATCAGTAGGCTAAGTTAACCAAGTGATGGAGTGGGGCAGAATACAGGTAGTATCAGTAGGCTAAGTTACCTGTTTACCATCAAACCACCTGATAATAATATTTTACTCCTCATACAATCCTGATATCAAGGGAACATTACCAAATATTAAAAGCAAGAGTAAAATTGTAGTATATTAAAAGGGTTTCAAATAACGATACATACCAGTATGCAATAGTAATACACAAAAGCTGCCATCTGCATACTGTTGCTTTGTTTTGGTCATGTTGCAGTACAAATGTATTCTTATTAATATTAAAAATCAATGAGCATAAACCCTAAGGATTTTTAAAACACACTAACAAAAACATCACAAATGGATATACAGTCCCAGGCATAGACACATCCACATGCATGCATCTAGACAGTGACTCAGTGAGTAGAAACAGAACACGGCCAGTAAGGTCCAACTCAAGTACTGAACATGACTGACAGCATCATACAAATGTTCATATGCAGTGAAACTGAGTGACACTGAAACACACAAAAATACTGCCTACACAAGACAACTGAAGAACCATTCAGTAAATAAAAGCAAACAATGGAAATTAAGGACTCAATAAAATATGTCACTCACTCGTCCAACATTTTTTGGGTTATCCTAGGCAATTTACACATATGTTACTATGATAATTTGTGTAAATGTATTTATGTGTACTACTTCGAGTCCTGGAGATGGGAAGTACAGTGCCGACACTCTGAAGGAGGGATGTTAATGTTGAAGTTTTTATAACAGTAGTGTAAGCGCACCTCTGGTAAGACAGTGATGGAGTGAATGGTGATCAAAGTGTTTCTTTTTCTGGCCACCCTGCCTTGGTGGGAAACGGCCAATGTGTTAATAAAAAAAAATTTTGAAAAACATTGTTGATTACAAGTAACTGACCATTTAAGTCTGCAAAGAACATTTCCATGACAGTTCTGGATGTAAGAACATTTTAATTAAGCTCAGGATTGGGATTTAGCAGATCTAAAATAATCACCCGTGTACTAGCACATTATTTAGCACGTTTAACTGGATTTATGCAAAAGTCTAATGCTATTTGAAAATTCATTTGGCAAACCTTCCAGTCAGCTGTGTCAGTGGTAAATAACCACTCAGGCTTAACATAGTTCTATTACTATGGATATCATTTATCTTTTTTATTTTTAAAAATTTAGCCAGTCAGAACTGGGGGGGGGAGGGGGGGCATCCTCGACACTGGAGCATTTTTAGTATGAATTCTCATGTGCAGTGCTAAATTAGATTCTCTGGAAAACTCTTTTTGACATTCTGAACACCTATATGGTTTCTCTTTAGTATGAATTATCATGTGTCGTAATAAATGAGATTTTCTGGAAAACTTTTTTAGACACTCTGAACACATAAATGGTTTCTCTTTAGTATGAATTCTTGTGTGTTGTACTAAGTGAGATTTTCGGGAAAACTCTTTTTGACATTCTGAACACCTGAATAGTTTCTCTCCTGTATGAATTCTCATGTGTCGTGCTAAATGAGATTTTGTAGAAAATTTATTTAGACACTCTGAACATTGATATGGTTTCTCTTTATTATGAATTCTCATGTGATTTATTAAAGTAGATTTATCTGAAAACTCTTTTAAACACTCTGAACACTGATATGGTTTCTCTCCAGTATGAATTCTTATGTGTTGTACTAAATGAGATTTTGATGAAAACTCTTTTAAACACTCTGAACACTGATAAGGTTTCTCTCCTGTATGAATTTTCATGTGTTCTACTAAACTAGTTTTATATGTAAACTTTTTTAGGCACACACAACACTGAAATGGTTTCTCTCCAGTATGAGTTCTCATGTGTTGTACTAAATAATCTTTTATGGAAAATTCTTTTAGACATTCCAAACATTGATATGGTTTCTCTCCAGTATGAATTCTCATGTGTTGTACTAAAACAAATTTTCTTGAAAACTCTTTGAGACACTCTGAACATTGATACGGTTTCTCTCCAGTGTGAATTCTCATGTGTCTTGCTAAATAACTTTTACATTTAAAGTTTTTTAGACATACAGTACACCGATATTGTTTCTCTCTCATATGAATTTTTGTGTGTCTCATTAAATCCTCTTTTTCAGAAAACTCTTTCAAACACACTGAACACTGAACTGTGTTTTTGCCTTTACTAACTGTTATCAGTGATACACACTGAGACTTTTGTTTCTTTTTTGCATGATCTGTAATGTGTGTTGCTTGAACACATTTTTTTTCAAGTATTTTAGACATAATGAACAAAGACGACTTTTTCACTGTCAGGACACCAAATTTGATAGTGTCGGGATTTTTCAAAGAAAAAAGAAAAAAATTTCTTGGAAAATGGTATAATCAAACACAAAATTTTATGGAAAAATTACAGAATAATCCAGGTGCAAAGTGGTAATCTGGGTGCAATTTACACATTAGCAATTTCAACCATTTCAGAGTTATTTCAAGCCAATTCTATTACTCATTTTCAACTAATTCTTAGGACAGATGTGTAATTTGAATACTTTTACAGAAAAGTCAACAAATTCTAATTTGAAAAAGCAAAAAATAAAATGTGTATGCATTCCAGCAACTAAATAAACCCATTCCTTGTTCATTAATCATGTCTCCAGGCCTCTAGTGTATTACACTTGCCCTCTATTTTGAATCCATCACACAAAAAAGTTTTCCCTATTTCTCAGATAATAAAGTATAACCAACAATGACAGTTTATCATTCAGTGTGTCCCAGTAACTGAAGCAGACCTTGTAAAAACCCATAAAACACACCATGGGGAAAGAAGGGCCTTATCCTCCTTCCTTAGAAAAATTGTCAAAAATCAAACATTACTGGTATTTTGATCTTCTAATTCAGGGAACTGTTTCAGTAAAATCATCCAGACCAGTTGTTGAGTGTCTAGGAAAAAAGTTACTGCTCAGCATATTTGAGGGAACTGCACTTAAAACACAGATCAACATGACTGACACTTGCATCAATAAAGCAGAACTATGTGAGAAGGGCGTAAGAGACAGTGAAAGGATTAATAATTTTATAAATGAATGATAAACTGCTTAACTAGATGCAATTTTTGTGACCATTTCATTACACTGAAAAACCACTATTTTTCTAATATTAAATTATGACATTATAAATATGGTCAATTACTATACCTATAAGGGTCATATAGTGCTTGAGGAAGAACACGATTGATTAGAATAATGAGAGGATATCTCAATTCCTTGGATCAAAAGCAGTTCACAAGCAACAAAGCTACCCTGAAGGGTTCTCTTATACTGTATGTATTTTTTTTTTCTGCTAAAGTTTTTAAAATAATTTTGTGACAATATATATTATGAAAAAGAAAAAAATATAGTCGGAGATAATGCTATACATAACACAATGAGAAAGATGAGTGTAAACACAGCAGAATGTTAAGGTGATGGTAACAGTAGAATGTTAAGGTGATGGTAAGAGTAGAATGTTAAGGTGATGTGTAACAATATTATTACACACCAACACCAATGTCATGCTGACACTGTAAATGTTATATTTCTAACACTGTAATAACAGCATTGTCACTATATTTCTAACACTGTAGTAACATGGTGTAGTCATTATATATTTCTAACACCACAGTAACATAGTGTGGTCACTATTATATTTCACTCTTTGACACTAACAAAGTTTATGGTACTGAAATTTGACACTACAAGAATAATTTCTCTAGGTCCAGGATGACCTGTAGTACTGACACTACAAGTGCCAGTCTCTGTTACCAGGATGACCTGCATTATTGGCACTACAAGTGCCAGTCTCTGGTACCAGGATGACCTGCAGTATTGGAGCTACAGGCACTAGTCTACCAGGATGACCTGCACAAAAAAAAAAATTGATTATAATCTTTTATTAAAATTTTACTTTAAGAACATTGTGGCATGCAAAGAGTATGTAACCTTTATTCTGCACATGTACACACCCTCATTAAAAGGCTACCTCCCATTGTCAGATCAGTACCTAGCTTCAGCCAATGAGAAGGTGGGTCTGGCAATTGTGGAGGTGGCATGGTCACCACTCATGTTTCAACCCTTGTCATTTCCATTCTAGAGGTGGTTGAACATGGTTGCCCATTCTGTCTCCAGGCTGTGTCTTTGCCTCTTGATTTACCGTGTTGCACACATATATTTATAACTGTAGTATATAGCCTACATTTTTGTAAATACAGTGGAACCTTGACTTACGAGTTTAATCCATTCCAGGAGCTAGCTCCTAACTCAATTTACTCGTATATCAAATTAATTTTCCTCATTTAAATTAACTGAAAAGCCATTAATTCATTCCTGCACTCTGGAGAGATGAGAAAAAATACTTGAATATGATGGTATTATCAACTGTACGGCTTATTTATCTATCAAAATTCATCTAATATGACATAATAAACAATATAATTAACAAAGAAACATGATATATACTCTAGAATGAATAAAATAGGCCATAATATGGTGGCATAGGCAGTGGCATAAGTGTCCGCCATTTCCTTTATACAGGTCTCCCTCAATATTCACGTTTTCAACTTTCACGGGCTTCACACATTCGCGAATTCCCAACCGCCAAATTCCCAGCCACCAAATTCCCAGCCGCCAAATCATATTTAAGTTTCCCGCCACCTGCGAGTCCCTACTACCCTCACTCCGACCCCCGCAACTGGCAGCCAGCCCTCCCACCACTCAGTGTGGCGAGTGTTTTGTTTGTTCATTATTTGCTATTAAACTACAGTATAAATAATGTAAACCCATTCATGACTGCATATTGGAATGGCTATTCGGACAGGTATTAGACGGTGACATCATGTGTTTACTCTTGAACACTGCAATAATAATAATAATAATAATAATAATAATAATAATAATAATAATAATAATAATAATAATAAATATAACTGAAGAAGGAAATTGTACAAAAATACGAGAGAGTGGTTGACACATCGTCAGTGTGACTTTGTTTATGCTGGAGTGAACATTAATCTCCCTGCTCTTCCAAACATTTCACAATAATTCATTGTGTTTGGTGCTTGTAGATTGAGTGTGACTGGAGTGGTAGAGGCAGTGATTGAGGCAATGGTATTTAACAACATACATTTATTTATTTATTTATTTATTTATTTATAATTTGAGCACACATACAGAGGTACAAAAAAATACAGATAAGAGCAGCATGCCAAAGCCACTTATACTATGCATAGCATTATGGGCTGGCTTAAAATTAACTTAAGATTAACTAAGCAATGATGAGATCAGTGAAAAACATTAATGTAAACAGATTACTATAAAGCACAAGTGAGTATTACAAAGACAGGTCATATGGTTGCATGCATTGTTGTAAATTCAGTAGAATGGAGTATTCTGTTAGGTAGTGTATTTAAAAAATAATAAAGTTAGATTGGGTTTTAGGTTTAACATTTATGTGATATAATTGTGAGAAACATTTAAGATATACAATTTATAAGGTTCAGTTATTCAGTATCTATTTGGTTTTGGGTGAGTAAGTGATCTTTGAGAAGAGACTTGAATTTATAAACAGGTAGTGTTTCTTTTATATTTACAGGTAATGAATTCCAGATTTTAGGGCCTTTTATGTGCATTGAGTTTTTGCATAGCGTGAGATGGACACGAGGAATATCAAAGAGTGATCTGTGCCTTGTGTTATGGTCATGTGTTCTGTTGAGGTTGGCAAGGAGATGTTTGAGGGGAGGGTTAATATCAAAGTTGAGTGTTCTATGTATGTAATAGGTGCAGTAATAAGTATGGATGTTTTGTATGGTGAGTAGGTTGAGTGTATTGAATATTGGTGGAGTGTGCTGCCTGTAGTGAGAATTTGTTATCATTCTAACTGCAGCCTTTTGTTGGGTAATTAGTGGTCTGAGATGGTTACTTGTTGTTGAGCCCCATGCACAAATTCCATAGGTGAGATAGGGGTAAATAGAGAGTGATATAGGGCCAGGAGGGCTGACTGTGGAGCATAGTACCGTATCTTTGATAGTATGCCTACAGTCTTGGAAATTTTCTTAGAAATTTGTTGTATATGTGTATGAAATTTGAGTCTATTATCAAGGTGGATTCCTAAGAATTTTCCCTCTGTTAGCTTTGTGATAGGTGATCCGTTTATCATTATGTTAAGAGGGACATCTGTAGCTCTGTTACCAAACTGAATGAAGTAGGTTTTGTCAATGTTTAGTGTAAGTTTGTTAGTACTCATCCAGGTAGATATTTTCTGTAATTCGGTATTTACAGTATTGGCTAGCGTGACTGGGCTCGGGTGGGAGAAGACGTATGTTGTGTCATCAGCAAATAGTGTGGGTTTGAGTAATTGCGAAGCATTTGGTAGGTCATTTATGTATAGGAGAAAGAGAAGAGGGGTCAAGGACACTTCCCTGTGGGACACCAACTGTAATTGGTTGTGCAGAAGAGTTTGCCCCATTTGCGTACACATATTGGCTTCTGTTGCTGAGGTATGACTTGAGGTAGTTGAGGGAGTGCCCTCTTATACCATAGTGTGACAATTTTACGTGGAGCAAGTCATGGTCAACTGTATCAAAAGCTTTACGTAAGTCAATGAAGATCCCCAGTGGGACTTCTTTTTTCTCTATTGCAGTGTATATATGTTCTAGCATGTGTATAATAGCATCATTAGTATTTTTATTAGGCCTGAATCCAAATTGGCAGGGGTTGAGTATGTTTTGGGAGATAAGGTAGGAGTAGATTCGTTTATGAATTAATTTTTCGAAGATTTTTGAGAGAGGGTGTAAGTTGGATATTGGCCTATAGTTATTCAACATGTTAATAATAATACATGTTATTAATAATATGTACTATTATTATTTATAACATATATGTTATTAAATACATACATGTTAATAATAATACATGTTATTAATAATAACATGTACTATTATTATTTATAACATATATGTTATTAAATACCACTGCCTCAACTGCTGAATTATTGTGAAATGTTTGGAAGAGCAGGGAGACTAATGTTCACTCCAGCATAAACAAAGTCACACTGACCATGTGTCAACCACTCCCTCGTATTTTTGTACAATTTCCTTCTTCAATTATATCGTATTTATTATTATTATTATTATTATGATTATTATTATTACTATTGTTATTATTAGCAATAGCAGAAATGTTCGATTCTTAGCTGTGTTCAAGAGTAAACACATGACGTCACCGTCTAATACCTTTCCTAATAGCCATTCCAATATGCAGTCATGAATGGGTTTACATTATTTATTCTGTAGTTTAATAGCAAATAATGAGCAAACAAAACACTCACCACACTGAGTGGTGGGAGGGCTGGCTGCCAGTTGCGGGGGTCGGAGGGAGGGTTGTAGGGACTCGCAGTGGTGGAGGCATTGGTGGAGGCAGTGGTGGAGTATGTGGTATTTAATAACATACATGTTTTTAACATACATGTCATTAAATAACATACGTTATTAAAGCATAACATGTATATATTTAGTACAATTTACGACATCTTCATGTATTTTATGATTATTCATGGTTCAACAAGTTAAGGAAGCAGTATTGTAATATATTTCCCTACAATATATTGGGGCACCAAACATTCACGGTTTTTCAACATTCACGAGGCTCTTGATCCCCTAACCCTCGCGAATGTTGAGGGAGACCTGTATATACTACAGTGGACCCTCGCCTAACGAACTCATCGCATAACGTTAAATCCGCCTAACGAAGCGTCTGACCGTAAAAATTTTACCCCGGCTAACGATAAAAAACTCGCCCAATGTGATTTGTTCGGGACCTATCTACGTGTGGCCTGAGTGCGCCTCGGCTGCCCCATGGGTGCCAGTGTTTACAAGCTAGACAGTGCAGTCGCATCTATGCATACATTTGGTACATTTCACATTATTCCAGTGTTTTTAGTGTTTGTAACTGCAAAATAAGTCACCATGGGCCCCAAGAAAGCTTCCAGTGCCAACCCTGTGGTTAAAAGGGTGAGAATTAGTATGGAAATGAAGAAAGAGATAACTGCAAAGTACGAAAGTGGAGTGCATGTCTCGGAGCTGGCCAGGTTGTATACCAAACCCCAATCAACCATCGCTACTATCTTGGCCAACAAAATGGCAGTCAAGGAAGCTGTTCTTGCAAAAGGTGCCATAACTGAGGAAATTAAGGAAATGTGTACAATGTGGTCAAATGTGCAAACCTTTATGGAGGAAAATCACCCTGACACAGCTATTGCAAGCCATGCTGGTGACTTTTACAATAACAATGTTGTAAACCACTTTAGGAAAATCTTAAAGGAATGCGAGGTACAGAGCTCTATGGACATATTTTTGGTGCAACAAAGGTCCAGTGACTCTCAAGCTGGTCCTAGTGGCATTAAAAGAAGAAGGGAAGTAACCCCGGAAAAGGACTTGCTACCTCAAGTCCTCATGGAAGGGGATTCCCCTTCCAAACAATAACAAGTTCCACCATCTCCCCTCCTCCCATCCCATCAATCATCACCAGATCTTCAATAAAGGTAAGTGTCATGTATTCTTTATTTAGTAGAGTAGTAACTGTGCATGTCTTCTTCTTTTTGGGTGTATAAAAATGTATATTTCATTTGGTAAAATTTTTTTTTTCATACTTTAGGGTGTCAGGAACGGATTAATTTGATTTCCATTATTTCTTATGGGGAAAATTAATTCGGCTAATGATAATTTTGACTAACGATGAGCTCTCAGGAATGGATTAATATCATTAGGCGAGGGTCTACTGTACTGAGAGTATCTTCCCATGCTCTTACTGTAGGAGAAAATGGAGTATTTTTGAGGCTAACTGCAGTAGATCACTAGTATTCTAAGGAAAACACTGAAAATATCATATATAAATACATAATAAATCATATTACACTACAGAACGTAACAAAATAATACAGTAAACTGTTTATATAAAGTGTAAATGTACTTACACACTGAATATAACTGATACAATTTGTTTTGTTTAATCACCGAATATAACTGACATGGTATCTCCTGCGAGCTACTTCTCTCTCAACGTAAGCAGCAACAGCTTCTCCATCTTTTCATGGACAGAGGTCAGCAGCTTAGATGTTATTGTAATGCCCTTCGCTGGCGCTATAGCCTTTATCAACTCCTGCTGCTTTAGTATCGTACATATAGTAGATGTACTGTGCTGGTATTGTCTGGCTAAATCCACAACTCATGCACCTTGTTTATGTTCATCTATGATTTCATGCATTAATTCTTTGGAAATCATTGTCATTTTCTTCTCAGCATTGTCCTTTGCACATATTTTCTTTGGCCAAATGACCGTCAAAATTGTAAGCAAAGCAGGAAAGAACTGCCTCGACAGTGATGTAAACATGTGTACTGCCAACTAGCGAGAGCATTCTGAATTATTATTACACACGTATTATGTACATTATTATTATTATTTAGTGAACTGAAGATCTGTCATTATTGTAATAATAATAATATAATAATAATAATAATAATTATTATTATTATTATTATTATTATTATAATTATTATTAATTTAGGGAACTAGAGCACATATCCAGTTCCCTAGATCAAGAGACCCTCACCAGAGTCAAGGAACCTTGACACTGGTGAGGGGCTCTTGATCTGGGAAATTGGATATGTGCTCTAGTTCCCTAAATTAATAATAATAATAATAATAATAATAAAAGAAATAAAATAATAAAAATAATTATAATAACGATAAACCTTCAGTTCCCTAAATTATCAATAATAATAATTATTACAATAACGAGAGCGCTTCAGTTCTATAAATTAATAATAATAATATGTTATTATAACAACGAGAGCTTCAAAACAAAGCCAACTCAGTACACTGTTTACCTAGCTGTGGGAGTAGTTCTCTCCTACTTTGCTTACATTTTTGACAGTCATCTGGCCAAATTTCGCTTTTCTAACCATAGGTCCTAAGAAAGTAAGTGTAAAAGACAGTGTCAAGAAGAAAAAGATGATTTCCATTTTTTTTTATTATTATTATTATTATTATTATTATTATTATTATTATTATTATTATTAATTTAGGGAACTAGAGCACATATCCAATTCCCTAGATCAAGAGCCCCTCACCAGCATCAAGGAACCTTGATGTTGATGAGGGGCTTTAGTTCCCTAAATTATTATCAATAATAATAGTTATAATAATAATAATAATTATTACAATAACGAAAGAGCTTCAGTTCCCTAAATTTATAATAATAATACATTATTACAACGAGAGCTTCAGAACAAAGCCAACTCAGTGCATGCACTGTTTACCTAGCTGTGGGAGTAGTTCTCTTCTAAAATGGAGGAATATAGCAAACAATGTTTTAGCAGAGATCACCCCGGGAGGCAGCTCAGATGAAAATTCACACACACACGAACTATTAAATCTCTGCAACAAATTCATCTTAAACCAGCAAATAGTAGAGCCTACAGGACTGGAAAATACACTGGACCTCATCTTCACTAACAATGACGATCTGATACGTAGTATAACTGTATCAAAGACAATTCACTCAGTTTACTATTTTACTATTTACTATTGTTTGCTTAAACATTAGCTGAATTGATACTTTCTCTGTCCATATTACTACCTCATATTTTTTTAAACACTATCAATTGATATTACTTACTAAAATTAATAATTATCATTCTTACTATAATTTCAATTTACTCTTAACATTTTTGACATTTAATAACCATTACTTGTCTAATTACCTTTACCTGTTTTAATACCACATTTACTATCTTAGAGTACTCTTAATTACCTTGTACTGCCATATAACCTCTAGTATAACTACCAGTGCAATATTGAATGAAATAAACATTACTTTTTCACTTTTTTTGTAATCATTATTACTTACTAAAATTTTATTAAACACCATATTTACTACCAGTCAATTTTACTTTTGTACATTAAACATTATTTTATACTTCCCATAACATTTTGTTGCCAAATTATCAAGTTTGTATATTCAACTCCAACCTTTATATTATCCTTTGTACCTGTGTACCTGTCTACCCTCTTACTATCATATTATAACCAAGACATTACCATTGTTATTTTTTACTATTATTCTTTTGGTACTCTAATTGTGAATTTTATTTTGTCAATTTAAATCTAGTTATACTCTTGATCTTGTCAACAACCTATACCAGACTCTAGTGCAATTGCAAGTACCATTTCAATTTGTATTTTTATATTATAAGTTTATATTATAAACAGCACCTTTCAAGGCAGGTGAAATTGCTGACCTAGAAAATGTACAGAGAACCTTCACGGCGCGCATAACGGAGATAAAACACCTCAATTACTGGGAGCGCTTGAGATTCCTGAACCTGTATTCCCTGGAACGCAGGCGGGAGAGATACAAGATTATATACACCTGGAAAATCCTAGAGGGACTAGTACCGAACTTGCACACGAAAATCACTCACTACGAAAGCAAAAGACTTGGCAGACGATGCAACATCCCCCCAATGAAACGCAGGGGTGTCACTAGCACTTTAAGAGACCATACAATAAGTGTCAGGGGTCTGAGACTGTTCAACTGCCTCCAAGCATACATAAGGGGGATTACCAACAGATCCCTGGCAGTCTTCAAGCTGGCACTGGACAAGCACCTAAAGTCGGTTCCTGACCAGCTGGGCTGTGGCTCATACGTTGGTTTGCATGCAGCCAGCAGCAACAGCCTGGTTGATCAGGCTCTGATCCACCAGGAGGCCTGGTCACAGACCGGGCCGCGGGGGCGTTGACCCCCGGAACTCTCTCCAGGTAAACTCCAGGTAATTCCTACTCTAAGATTGTTTTCATATCTTAGTGACTATACTGTGTGTGCAATTAGTGTATATTTCAATTATATTATTGTTCAAGGCCCTTAACTATCTTTTGCTAACTAGTACCAACTACCTCATATATCTTTTTTTTTTTCTACTTTTTTTATTCTTTTGCTACCTTACCTTGTATATTTTATCTTGTCAATTTATATCTAGTTATACTCTAATTCTTGTAAACAACTTATATAACACCTTAGTGCAATTACAATTGAGAGTCTTGTGCCTTTTTTATATTATTAGATTAAACTCAGTTGTACTATAGTCAATACCAAATTCATTATATTAGACCATAGTGCAATTACTAGTGAGAGACTGGTGCTATTTTTAATTTGTATGTTTATATTATTAGATTAAATCTAGTTGTACTATAGCTCATTCTAGCTCAAAACATAGACTCCACAAAAGTCATTATATTAGACCTTAGTGCAATTACAAGTGAGAGTCTTGTTCTATTTTAAATTTGTATTTTTATATTACTAGTTTATACCTAGTTGTACTTTAGTTCATTCCAGCACAACACATAGCCAACATCAACTTCATTATGTGTAGTAGTGACTATACTGTATATGACCAAAATACTCAAGCTATATACTTATCCAAGCTTCCCACCACTAGATATCAGTACTAGAACTCAACACATAACTCAGGATATAAATAACCATAATTTAAACCTAGAAGATGATTGATCACGTTGACCCTGATCTAAACCTCCATAATCTGACACCCAATCAAAACCTATTGGAAAGTAACTGCCTTTATTACACAGCATCACAAGCCACCACTATCCTAAACAATGCCAAAAGCCTATCAGTACTTAACTACAACATCAGGTCCTTAAGCAAACACTATGATGACCTCCTAGCACTCCTTGAATCACTAAAGACACCCTTCTCCTGCATTATTCTTACTGAGACCTGGCTTAAGCAGGACACAATAGATATCTACCCTCTACCAGGATACACAGCAATTCACAACTGCAGACCAAACCAAGTTGGGGGTGGTATTGCAATCTATTACTCTAACCAATTATCTTGTATTAGCACCACTTGCTTTAGTGATGAATATGGGGAATACATTTTTGCTAATTTTACTGTAAAAAACCTTAAGACACCTATAACAATCGGTGCCATTTACCGGATACCCCACACAAACATCCCAAATTTCAGTGAGAAATTAAAGTCACTAAATAACAAACAGACAAATGAATAAGCACCACCTTCTCTTAGCTGGAGACTTCAACATCAACCTTGGCTTACTAGATGATCAGCCTGTAACTGATTTCATCAACAATATGAACAATACACTTCTCATACCAACATAACTAAACCAACCAGGCTCACTGAGACAAGTGCAACCATAATAGACCACATATGGACCAATATACTAGCCCCCCTTAAATCAGGGATAATCACAGATAGCACTACAGACCACTACCCTACCTTCCTCCTGACAAACATTAATAAACCACCACTTGAATACAACAAAGTCTCATTTAGACTCCATGACGAGGCCTCAATAAGGAAGTTCACAACTGAACTAGAGATTGTTGACTGGCCTACAGAATTCTCCAAGGCCAATGGTATTGATGACTGGACAGACATTTTTCTTAACAAATTACTTAGACTATACAACAAACATTGTCCTATAAAAACGAAACAGATCACAAACAAACGGCTTAGTTGCCCATGGCTAACTAGCACCATTCTGAAATCCAATGACAAGAAACACCAATATGAAAAGCAATATAGACAGGGCTTAATACACAAAGATATTCTTAAAAACTATTCATCAGTTCTCACCAAAGTAATAAAGAGAGCCAAACAACTATACTACTCCAGTAGATTCACAGACACTAGAGGAGATAAAAAAAGACCTGGAAAACACTCTCTCAGATTCTATGGACCCACAAACTGAAAAAAACAAGAATATTGTCCTAACTAAACCTAATGAAACACCACTACATCCCACTGACACAGCTAATAAGATAAACGACTTCTTCTCAACCATAGGATCTAATCTTGCCAATAAAATCCCACATACTAATGCCCATGCCGGGGACTACCTAGATGGGAATTTCCCAAATTCCTTCTATCTTGCACCAACTGAGCCCTCGGAAGTCACCGAGATTATAAAGTCACTTAAAAACAACTCGGGGAATCTGTCTAATGTCCCACCATTACTGTACAAGCGAGCGGCCCATATCCTTTCGCATGCTATTTCATTACTTTTTAACAAGTCACTAGAAACAAGCACCTTCCCGAAACTACTCAAGATGGCAAGGGTTACACCAATACATAAAGGTGGTGACCCTACAGACTTAAACAACTATAGGCCAATATCAAACTTGCCATTGCTATCCAAAATCTTTGAGAAACTCATGCACAGGAGACTATATTCATTTATAACAGCACAAAACATACTCAACCCCTGCCAATTTGGATTTAGGAAAATAAAAGCACTAATGATGCAATCATAAAAATGCTAGATCTGCTTTACACAGCATTGGAAAATAAGGAATATCCACTAGGAATTTTTATTGACCTAAGAAACGCTTTTGACACAGTAGACCACGACATCCTACTCCACAAACTTGACCATTACGGTATAAGAGGCCATGCGCTTGCTTATTTCAAATCTTACCTTACTAATAGGTATCAGTATGTTACCATTAAAGACACAGCATCAACAACACGGCCACTTGATACTGGAGTTCCGCAGGGAAGTGTCCTTGGTCCCCTGCTCTTCCTCATATACATCAATGATCTTCCAAACGTATCCCAACACCTGAAACCCATTCTCTTTGCTGACAACACAACTTATGTCATCTCTCACCCTAATCTTGCCACCCTCAACACCATTGTTAACGAGGAGCTGATCAAAATATCGACTTGGATGACAGCCAATAAACTTATGCTTAACACTGACAAAACCTACTAGTATATTATGTTTGGTAGCAGAGCAGGAGATGCACAAATTAACATTAAGATCGACAACACTCTAATTATCAGACATAATGAGGGCAAATTCCTAGGCCTATACCTTGACAACAACCTGAATTTCAGCACCCATATCCAACACATAACCAAAAAAGTATCCAAAAACAGTTGGGATCCTCTCCAAGATACGATACTACGTGCTGCAAAATGCCCTTCTCACACTATACCACTCACTTATTTATCCATACCTCACCTATGCTATTTGTGCTTGGGGATCAACTGCAGCAACACACCTAAAGCCAATTATAACCCAACAAAAAGCTGCAGTAAGAATAATCACTAAATCCCATCCCTGGCAACACCCCCCCCCCCCCCACTCTTCATAGATCTAAACTTACTCCCTGTTCAGTACATCCACACTTACTACTGTGCAATCTACATCTACAGGACCTTAAACTCCAATATCAACCTTGACCTAAAATGCTTTCTTGATAGTTGTGACAGAACCCACAGGCATAACACCAGACACAAACATCTCTACGACATTCCCCATGTCCGACTAAACCTTTACAAAAAATTCAATGTATGTCAAGGCCCTAAAATCTGGAACACCCTACCTGAGAACTCTAGAACTGCAGACACATTCATCACCTTCAAAACTACCATTAGAAAACATCTTATCTCCCTGATAAACCCCATCAACTAACTACACGAATACCACCTGGTGGTTCACACTTACACTCATTCACCCATTTGACCATAAACAGAAATATTAATCTCAATCTTAAAATAATGAATCCTATGATACTCCAATACTGAAACTATGTACTGTGCCAAAACAAAAGCATTCACATTGCTAAACTCACAAACTAGTATTTAGTCACTTAGCCATAATACCAACTTACCTCAAAATTTGTAATATTTTAAAATAAAGAATTAAACTAAGTCTGCCCGAAATGCTTAGCCATGCTAGGCGTTCTAGTGGTACACTCTGTAATCATTATTTAACTACATGTAAACCACACAACAACCAAATTCTGTAAATTCAACATTGTAATCTTTATAGAGAATAAACTTTGAATTTGAATTGAATTTGAATTTGAATCACAACATAATAGAGGTACAGACATATATGAACAGGGCTCTGGATCAGCAAAATGTGAGCAGTTGTGAAGGTCTCTTCACGAAATTCAATTTCAATAATAAAAACATACAATGGGATAAAGGAAACCATGTCTTAAATGAAACAAGCTGGGAAGATATCCTAAACATTGATCCGAACATTTGCCTTGAAAAAATTAATTCTGTAGTTCTTGAGATCAGCTCAAGACACATTCCATTAAGAAAAAGAAAGAGAAGATGTAAACTAGAAAGAGGGAGATGTTCCCTATACAGGCCAAGGTGAAGAGTCACAGAGCTGCTGAGTAGGGTCAATATATCTGAAATACAGTGGACCCCCGGTTAACGATATTTTTTCAATCCAGAAGTATGTTCAGGTGCCAGTACTGACCGAATTTGTTCCCATAAGGAATATTGTGAAGTAGATTAGTCCATTTCAGACCCCCAAACATACACGTACAAACGCACTTACATAAATACACTTACATAATTGGTCGCCTTCGGAGGTGATCGTTATGCGGGGGTCCACTGTACGAAGGGAGGCACTATTCAATGAAAATGCAAATATCGAACTTAAGCTGAAGGAGTCTTATAGGAGACAAGAATCACAGGAAAAACTAAAAGCCATAAAGGAAACTGAAAAAAAAAATACTTCTTCTCTTACACCAAATCCAAGGGAAAAAAACATCCAGTATTGGGCCCCTGCTTAGGTGGGATGGGACATACACAGATGATAGCCAAGAAATGAGTGACATACTAAAGTCCCAATATGACTCAGTATTCAGCGAGCCACTGCCCACTCTAAGGGTCGACAATCCAAATGAATTCTTTATGAACGAAACCCAAAATTTGGTCATCTCAAAAATCTCGGATATTATTCAAACTCCACAAGACTTTGAAGAGGCAATTAATGACATGCCCATGCACTCTGCCCCAGGCCCAGACTCGCGGAACTATGTGTTCATCAAGAATTGCAAGAAGTCCCTATCGCATGCCTTCATCATTTTATGGAGAGGGAGCATGGACACAGGGGTCATCCCAAACACACTAAAAACAACAGACATAGCCCCACTCCACAAAGGTGGCAGTTAAGCAATTGAAAAGAACTAAAGACCGATAGCACTAACATCCCATATCATAAATCTTTGAGAGGGTTCTAAGAAGCAAGATAGCCAACTACCTAGATACCCATCAATTACACAACCCTGGGCAACATGGGTTTAAAGCAGGTTGCTCCTGTCTGTCCCAACTACTGGACCACTATGACAAGGTCCTGGATGCTGTAGAGGATAAACAAAATTCAGATGTAGTATACACAGACTTTGCAAAAGCTTTCGACAAGTGTGACCATGGTGTAACAGCACACAAAATGTGGGCTAAAGGAATAATAGGAAAAGTTGGTAGATGGATCTACAACTTCCTGACAAATAGAACACAAAGAGTAATAGTAAACAGGGTGAAGTCCCAGGCAGCCACGGTAAAAAGCTCGGTTCCACAAGGCACAGTACTCACTCCCATTCTATTCCTCATCCTCATTTCTGACATAGAGATGTAAGCCATAGCTCCATGTCTACCTTTGTGGATGACACCCTAATCACCATGGCAGTCACCTCCATCGAAGACACCACGAGACTCCAAGTGGACATCAACCAAATCTTCGAATGGGCCACTTAAAACAATATGAAGTTCAATGAGGAGAAATTTCAACTACTCAGATATGGAAAACTTGAAGAAATTAAAAATGTGTAAGGGTATACCACAAATTCTAACCATACAATAGAGTGGAAAAGTAATGTGAAGGACCTGGGAGTGATAATGTCAGAGGATCTCGCCTTCAAAGACCACAACAATGTATGTACCTCATCTGCTAGGAAAATGATAGGATGGATAATGAGAACCTTCCAAACTAGGGATGCCAAGCCCATGATGATTCTCTTCAAATCGCTTGTGCTCTTTAGGCTGGAATATTGCTGTACACTAACTGCCCCCTTCAAGGCTGGCAACATTGCAGACCAGGGCAGTGTACAAAGAACTTTCATGGCACACATAAGTGCAATAAGGCATCTAAACTACTGAGAACGGTTCAAGGTCCTTGATCTGTATTCCCTTGAGTGCAGGCAAGAGAGATACATAATAATACAGTGGACCCTCGCATAACGTTGGCAACACATAACGTTAAATCCTCATAGCGATACATTTTATCGCTAAAATTTTGCCTCAAATACTGCTAAAAAACTCGCTCAATGCTATTCGTCCGAGACGCATCTATGTGCGGCCTGAGCCAGCCTCACATGTTCCGCCGGTGGGATTGTTTACAAGCCAGCCTCCGCAGTAACATCCAAGCATACAATCGGAACATTTTGTATTATTACAGCGTTTTTGATTTCACCTGCAAAATAAGTGATCATGGGCCCCAAGAAAGCTTCTAGTGCCAACCCTACAGGAATAAGGGTGAGAATTACTATAGTGATGAAGAAAGAGATCATTGCTAAGTATGAAAGTGGAGCACGTGTCTCCGAGCTGGCCAGGTTATAGTAAACCCCAATCAACCATCGCTACTATTGTGTCCAAGAAAACGGCAATCAAGGAAGCTGTTCTTGCAAAAGGTGCAACTGTGTTTTCGAAACAGAGATCCCAAGTGATAGATGTTGAGAGACTCTTATTGGTGTGGATAAATGAAAAACAGATAGCAGGAGACAGCATCTCTCAAACGATCATAAGTGAAAAGGCTAGGAAGTTACATCAGGATTTAATTAGAAAAATGCCTGCAACTAGTGATGATGTGAGTGAATTTAAGGCCAGCAAAGGTTGGTTTGAGAGATTTAAGAAGCGCAGTGGCATACATAGTGTGATAAGGCATGGTGAGGCTGCCAGTTTGGACCACAAAGCAGCTGAAAAATATGTGCAGGAATTCAAGGAGTACACAGACAGTGAAGGACTGAAACATGAACAAATGTTTAATTGTGACGAAACAGGCCTGTTTTGGAAGAAAATCCCAAGTAGGACCTACATTACTGAGGAGGAAAAGGCACTCCCAGGACATAAGCCTATGAAAGACAGGCTTACTCTGTTAATGTGTGCCAATGCTAGTGGTGATTGAAAAGTGAAGCCTTTATTAGTGTATCACTCTGAAACTCCCAGAGCGTTCAGGCAAAAGAATATCCTCAAGGCTAATTTGTGTGTGCTGTGGAGGGCAAACAGTAAGGCATGGGTCACTAGGGACTTTTTCTATGACTGGTTACACCAAGCATTTGCTCCCAATGTGAAAAATTACCTAACTGAAAAGAAATTAGACCTTAAGTGCCTCCTGGTGTTAGACAATGCCCCTGGTCATCCTACAGACTTGGCAGAGCGACTTTGTGGGGACATGAGCTTCATTAAAGTCAAGTTTTTGCCTCCTAATACCACTCCTCTCCTGCAGCCCATGGACCAGCAGGTTATTGCAAACTTCAAAAAACTGTACACAAAAGCTCTGTTTGAAAGGTGCTTTGTAGTGACCTCAGAAACTCAATTGACTCTAAGAGAGTCTTGGAGAGATCACTTTAATATCCTCAATTGTGTAAATCTTATAGGTAAGGCTTGGGAGGGAGTGACTAAGAGGACCTTGAACTCTGTTTGGAAGAAACTGTGGCCAGAATGTGTAGACCAAAGGATTTGAGGCTAACCCTGAGAGGCGTATGCCAGCTGAGGAATCAATTGTGGCATTGGGGAAGTCCTTGGGGTTGGAGGTTAGTGGGGAGGATGTGGAAGAGTTGGTGGAGGAGGACAATGAAGAACTAACCACTGATGAGCTGCTAGATCATCTTCAACAGCAAGAGGGCAGACCTGAGGAAACTGCTTCGGAGGAGGGGAGAGAGAAATTGAAGAAGTTGCCTACTTCAAAGATTAAGGAAATCTGTGCAATGTGGCTTAAAGTGCAAACCTTTATGGATGAAAATCACCCTCAGGAAAACTCACTTATAAGAGAGGGAGTACATCCCTTCTCAGAACACACTTCATTACAATCCTCTGTTCTGTTAGCTTTTGGAGGAGCAATTTTTTCTGTCCCCTTACATAAAATATATATACAGTGCAGATATTACACTGGATATTTGACTGTAGGTGTATCTGATGGATTTCCTATGAAAGATGCAGTGTTATTACTGTGTAACAACATTACCACTTTTAGTACATGTCCCGCACCAATAATGATTAATTCTTCTCCACTATTGGCCATAACTTGGGCAAAATCCCGAGGGATATCTGACAAGAATGCTAACCTATCCTTGGATGACTGTGATCTCGGAATAGCCAAGTTGCTTAATGAGGAAAACTGGCCAGAGCCTCGTAAATTTAGTGAACAGACCCAGAACAAACCTTCCTATTACAGGGTTGCAGGATTGCCAGATGTCTCTGTTTCCATGCCCGAGGGACTGTCCTTCTGAGAGGAACAGCGAAAAGATCCTTCACTGAATTTCACATTTCAGGCAGCCATGGGTAAATCCTTTTCAGATCACCTGATCAAATACAGTGGTCCCTCAATAATCGTAAGGCTCGATAGTCGTAATTTTCAAAAATCATAATGTTATTTTTGTCAAAACATTGGCTCGCTAATTGTAGTTTGACTCGTGAATAGTCGTTCATCTGGGAGGCATGCTCATGGCTCTGAGCCATTCCCAGCCAGTGCGCCATTGCTTACCAGTGAGCGACGGTCCCCTCACTTGCTCATACGAAATATTTCATAATATTCCATTAATTTTAGTGCTTGCAACTACTAAATAAGCTACCATGACTCCAAAGAAAGCTCCTAGTGCCAAGCCTTTGGTAAAGAAGGTGAGAAATATGATTGAATTTAAGAAAAACATCATTGAACAATATGAAAGTGGCATACGGGTGGCCGAACTGGCCAGGATGTATAACAAACCCCATACAACCATAGCTTCCATCTTGGCCAAGAAAAAGGAAATCAAGGAAGCTGTTGTTGCAAAGGGGGTAAATATGCTGACAAAAATTAGATCACCAGTACTCGAAGATGTTGAGAAGTTATTATTGGTGTGGATAAACGAGAAATAATTAGCAGGAGATAGTCTTATGACGTCAATTATTTGTGAAAAGGCTAGGCAGTTGCACGACGATCTGGTAAAGAAATTGCCTGCAACGAGTACTGATATTTGTGAATTTAAGGCCAGCAAAGGTTGGTTTGAGAGATTTAACCCTTTCAGGGTCCGTCCAGTAGATCTTTGGCTTTACGTTCAGGGTCCAAAACATAGATCTACGCCAAAATTCTAGCGGCGTCAAATTTAGTGTGAGAAGGCTGGTAGGCCTACATCTGAGAGAATGGGTCTGGGTGGTCAGTGTGCACACCATAGAAAAAATCTGGATGCCGCATGGCATTGTGGGAACACCAGCAAGGTAGATGAATTCATCGTGCCTGGCAGCAAGGAAGCTCTCACTCCCCACTCACTCTCCGGGCGAATTCTGACTCTCCTCTTCACAACTTACAGTTCAAAGACTGAGGGAAGTGGAGCTAAAGACGAATTCTATGGTTTTGAACCATATGGTACCATTGTGACATATGGTACAATGGTACCATATGGTACAATGGTGCCATGTCATACAATGATATATTGGTACAATGGCATCATATTGGTACAATGGCATCATATTGGTACAATGGTATCATATGGTACAATGGTACCATATGGTACAATGTACCATATAGTACATTGTACCATATGGTACATTATACCATATGGTACAGGGTACAGGGACCCTAATGGTGGCCCGGTGGCCTGGTGGCTAAAGCTCCCGCTTCACACACGGAGGGCCCGGGTTCGATTCCCGGCGGGTGGAAACATTTCGACACGTTTCCTTACACCTGTTGTCCTGTTCACCTAGCAGCAAATAGGTACCTGGGTGTTAGTCGACTGGTGTGGGTCGCATCCTGGGGGACAAGATTAAGGACCCCAATGGAAATAAGTTAGACAGTCCTTGATGACGCACTGACTTTCTTGGGTTATCCTGGGTGGCTAACCCTCCTGGGTTAAAAATCCGAACGAAATCTTATCTTATCTTATCTTAATGGAAATAAGTCTGTCTGACTTTTTTGGGTTATCCTAGGTTCTCCAAACATATGCTCCTAACTATGATATTCTATGTAACTTTATTTGTGTATAACTAAATAAACTTACTTATGATGCCACATGCACTTGAGTAAGTTTATTCAGGTGTACAGAAATACAATTACATAGATTATCATACATAGCAGCATACGTATAAAATCCTAGGATAACCCAAAAAACTCAGGGTGACTTATTTCCATAGTTATCCCTGTATCTGTACCATATGGTGTCCTGTACTGTATGGTACCCTGTAGCATATGGTACCCTGCACCATATGGTACCCTGTACCATATGGTACCCTGTACCATGTGGTACCCTGTACTGTATGTTATCCTGTACTGCCTGGTACCCTATATCATATAGTACAATGTACCATATGGTACCCTGTAACATATGATACCGTGTACCATATGGTCAATAGGTGTTGGTGGCATGAGACACCAGCCAAGACTGAGTGAGCGGAGACGCAAGCTACCTACTGACTCCACAGTTTCCGAGACAAAGTGCTTTGTCATCCACCTCAAGGAACACGTCAAGTTCCTGTACACTTGTAAATATATAATAGAACATTACTAATATACAACATTTTTGCATATTTTTGTTGTAAACAACTACTGTAAACAAAATAATAATGAAAATATTAGTGTGTTGATTGTGTTGAATACAACAGTACCATATAATACCATACGGTACAACGAACCATATGGTATCATTGTACTGTATGGTACAATGTACCATATGGTACCATTGCATCATATGGTACCATATGGTACCATTACACCATATGGTACCATAAGGTACCATTGCACCATATGGTACCATAAGGTACCATTGCACCATATGGTACCATTGCACCATATGGTACCATTGTATCATATGGTACCATTGTACCAAATGGTGCCATTGTACCATATGGTACCACTGTATCATATGGTACCATTGTATCATATGGTACCATTGTATCGTGTGCCATTGTACCATATGGTACCATTGTATCATATGGTGCTATTGTACCATATGGTACCATTGCACCCTATGGCACCATTGTACCATATAGTACTATATGGTACTGTTGTATTCAACACAATAACTGCACTAATATTTTCATCATTTTGTTTACAATAAACTTGTAAACAAGTTTTATAAGCAATATAATTTATTTATTTATTTATTTGAACATGATACAGAGAAGTATAAAAGAATACAGGTAAGAGCAGCATGCCAAAGCCACTTGTATGCATAGCATTATGGGCTGGCTTAAAATTAACTTAAGATTAACTAAGCAATGATGTAATCAGTGATAAAACATTATAAACCATACCCCCGGCCGGGATTGAACCCGCGGTCATAGAGTCTCAAAACTCCAGCCCGTCGCGCTAACCACTAGACCAGCTAGCCACAATAAGATTCATCCAACTAGGTATATTTCTACACCATAGGAAGGTTAGCACAGGCACCTCTGTGACCACAAATGCATTTGTGGTCACAGAGGTGCCTGTGCTAACCTTCCTATGGTGTAGAAATATACCTAGTTGGATGAATCTTATTGTGGCTAGCTGGTCTAGTGGTTAGCGCGACGGGCTGGAGTTTTGAGACTCTATGACCGCGGGTTCAATCCCGGCCGGGGGTATGGTTTATTTGCAATCGTGTCATTACGATTTCTTAAGTCATAAAACATTATTATAAACAGATAACAATAAAGCACAAATGAGTATTACAAAGACAGGTCATATGGTCATTTACTGTGTTGCTGTGTAATCACTAGAATGGAGTATTCTGTTAGGTAATGAAGTTATATAGTAACAAAGTTTGATTGGGTCACAGGTTGACATTTATGAGATACATATATGAGATACAATTTATGAGATACAATTATTCAGTATTTATTTAGTTGTGGGTGAGTAAGTGATTTTTGAGAAGAGACTTGAATTTATAAACAGACAGTGTTTCTTTTATATTCACAGGTAATGAATTCCAGATTTTAGGGCCTTTTATGTACATTGAGTTTTTGCATAGTGTGAGATGGACACGAGGAACATCAAAGAGTGATCTGTGCCTTGTGTTATGGTCATGTGTTCTGTTGAGGTTAGTAAGGAGATGTTTGAGGGGAGGGTTAATATCAGAGTTAAGTGTTCTATGTATGTAATAGGTGCAGTAATAAGTATGGATGTTTTGTATGGTGAGTAGGTTTAGAGTTTTGAATATTGGTAGTGTGTGTTGTCTGTAGTGGGAATTTGTTATCATTCTGACTGCAGCCTTTTGTTGGGTGATTAGTGGACTGAGATGGTTTATTGTTGTTGAGCCCCATGCACAAATTCCATAGGTGAGATAGGGGTAAATAAGTGAGTGATACAGGGCCAGGAGGGCTGACTGTGGAACATAGTACTGATAAATGATAAACAAATGATAAACAAATTAGTGCAGTTATTGTGTTGAATACAATGAGTGTACACTTATACAATATATATTATACTGGTCTCACAAATGTTATTAGAAAAAGAAAAAAATTAGAAAAGAAAAGAAAAAAGTATAAAAAACGTAAAATAAAAAAATGGGATTTTGCAGAAGTCACTGATGTTGCCGCCACCCAGTCATTTTGGGTCAACTTCCTGCCGCTGTATCTCAGTAAGTACTGACCAGAATTTTTTGTTTTGTTTTATTACCTTCACAAAAATATTATCTTTAATTTTGTAAGAAAAAATAATTTTTTTTTTTTTCAAAATTTCTTGGACACTGGGGCACCACTTCAAATTTTGGCCTTGGACCCTGAAAGGGTTAAGAACCGTAGTGGCATACACAGTGTGGTAAGGCATGGTGAGGCTGCCAGTTCAGACAAAATTGCAGCTACAAACTTCGTAAGTGAATTCAAGGAGTACATAGAGGCTGAAGGACTGAAACCTGAACAAGTGTTCAATTGTGACGAAACAGGCCTCTTTTGAAAGAAAATGCCAAAGAGGACCTACATTGGAAATATAAACACATATGCAGTATAATGTGATCCTTTATTGACAATGTTTTGCCCACACAGTGGGCTTTTTCAAGTCACAAACAGATCTACCTGGGGTGGAAGGTACATGAGTATTTATAGTCAGGTTCAGAATGCTGAGGTCAGGTGGAGAATGCTGCATCTGATGATGTACCGAGTGGGGTTATAGTGTCTTAAATCTTGGGTAGCTTGGAAAGGAGATTGGGTAAGTTTGTGAGCAGACCTTCTACAGTGTTCTTCCATTCCTGTGTTCTTATGTGGGATAGCGATGAAGAAGTTTCTTGGCAAGTGGTTCAGCTATGTTATAGAAGCCACTATTCTGGTTGAAGTTGTCAGATATAGAAATAAGTGATGATTCCAGGATTCTTTGGCATTGAGTGTTGTCTTCTTGTGTCGGTATTTTATACCATTTATTTCCAGGACCTACATTACCCAGGAGGAAAAGGGACTGCCAGGACACAAGCCTATGAAAGACCGACTGACGCTCATGTTCTGTTCTAATGCTAGTGGGGATTTCAGAATGAAGCCATTACTAGTGTACCATTCTGAAAATCCCAGTGTTCAGGAAAAACAATGTTATGAAGAGTAAATTGTGTGTGTTTTGGAAATCTAATAGTAAGGCATGGGTCACGAGGGAAATTTTCGTTGAGTGGTTCAATGAAGTGTTTGGCCCTAGTATGAAGAATTACCTCCTGGAAAAGAAATTGGATCTCAAGTGCCTCCTAGTAATGGACACTGCACCTGCTCATCCTCCAAACTTGGATGACCTAATTTTCGAGGAGCTTGGGTTCATCACAGTAAAGTTCTTGCCCCCGAGTACCACTCCTCTCCTCCAGCCCATGGACCAGCAGGTCATTTCAAACTTTAAAAAACTCTACACCAAAGCAATGTTTCAAAGGTGCTTTAATGTGACCTCAGACACTCACTTGACCCTAAGAGATTTTTGGAAAGAACACTTCAGTATCCTCCATTGCATAAGCCTTATAGGTAAGGCTTGGGAGGGAGTGACTACCAGGACTTTGAACTCTGCTTGGAGAAAATTGTGGCCAGATTGTGTCCACAAGAGGGATTTTGAAGGGTTTGGAGCTGACCCTGATGAGCCTATGTCAGTTGTGAAATCTATTGTGGCACTGGGGAGTTCCATGGGGTTGGATGTGAGTTTGGAGGATGTGGAAGAGTTGGTGGAAGACCACAACGAAGAGCTCATCACTGAGGAGGAAGAGAGATGAAAGAAGTTGCCTTCTTCAGAAATTAAGGAGATTTTTGAAATGTGGGGTAAGATGGAAAGATTTATGGAGAAACATCACCCTGACAAGGCTATTGCAAGCCATGTTGGCAACATGTACAGTGACAAAGTCTTGGCCAATTTTAGGGAAGTGTTAAAGAGACTCCAGAAACAGAGCTCTCTGGACAGTTTTTTTTGCGAGACAAGACTCCAGTGACTCTCAAGCTGGTCTTAGTGGCATTAACCCTTTTATAATGACACCAAAAGTATGAAATTTGATGGAAAACTTACAGAATTATGCTCTCGCGAAGTTAGCAGTCTCGACGATGTTTACGCATTGGCGATTTTGCCCACTTTGAGCCCTATTTTCGGCCAATTCCAGTGTACTAATAGACAAAAATCATAACTATTTCACTAGAACTCCATTTTTTCTATCGAATGAGTACAAGAAACCACCCATTTACCGATTTCAACTATATAATACAGTGGTCAGAATTTAGCAATTTTGCCAATCTCACACAAATTTCAAAAGATGCCAATTTCAAATAAAGCCCAGAATAAACAAGACATTCCTGGCACTAAAATGACATTTCCTCTGTTCATCAGTCATGCCCCCACACCCCTTTTACATTCTTTTGCTTTTCACTTTGAATTTTTACTCTCACAAAAAAATAGAAGATTTACTGTTATGCAGACTACTGCATTAGTGTAGAAATGGTATGAATAATGTCAGCGCACTTGTGAAAGAATATTAGACTCACCAGTTGACGTGTATTGGATGCATAGCATGATTTGTTTACTTTTGAACTTTGGTAAAAATCGAACATTTCTGCTACTTTGAGCTCAATTTCAAGTTACTTTTCATTGTAAAACCAGTCAAAATCATCTCAATTTCTGTAATATGTCTTCCATTCTATAAAATGAGACCAGGAAAACTAGAATACAACAATAAATACCAGTGCAAATACAGTGCAAATTCGCTGTTTTAATCCAAAAACACAGTCAAATTTTTTTTTCTTATTACACACTGTGTGCTGCAGGATTTTTTTTATACTGCGCACACTTACCACATAGGCCCATTCTTTCATATGTAGGCCTACCAGCTTTCTCTCACTAGATTTGAGGGTGCCAGAATTTAGGCGTAATAGTACATCATGGACACTGGTGTGTAAGCCGTATTATGGCCGAAACCCTGAAAAGGTTAAGAAACAGAGAAGAGAAGTACCTGAGGTGTTGAAGGAAGAGGATTCCCCTTCCAAAGGGTAACTAATGTAATCTGTCTCCTCCTCCAGTCTTCCATACACTAAGAAGAATCGCCAATAAAGGTAAGTGTTATGCTGTGAATGTTTCATTCATCATGTCCCATTGTATTGTTTATGTACTACATCTATATTTCATGTAAAAAAAATTTTTGTTTTAATACTTCTGGGTGTCAGGAACGGATTAATTGTATTTACATTATTTCTTATGGGGAAAATTGATTCGAAAATCGTAAATTTCGATAACAGTCACACTTCCAGGAACGGATTAATTACAAAAAATGAAGGACCACTGTATAAACTTAAAAATGACTATTTGATCTGCACTGAGACTGGTAAGGAGACAGAGGGTTGGCAACAGACAGGTTAGTGGTTGCTCAAACATTAAATATAGCTCATAACACTTCATTAGGAGGTCACTCAGGAATTACTAAAACCTTATATATAATATTAAAAGAATTTTATTGGCCAAAATTAAGACAGGATGTGAAGAATCATATCCGCTGTTGCCGAGAATGTCAGCAAGTAGGGCAACCTGGACATTCCATTAACCCCTTGACTCTCGAAACCCCAAATCCTGAAGTGTCTTCTGGTCTCAAAAAATTTTCGAAAAAAAAAAAAAAATCTTATGAAATGATAGAGAATCTTTTCCCAATGGTAATGACACCAAAAGAACGAAATTTGATGGAAAACTCACGGAATTATGCTCTTGTAAAGTTTGTGACCTCGGCGATATTTACGAATCGGCGACTTCCCCCACTTTGAGCCCTATTTTCGGCTAATTCCCTTGTTCCAGTCGACCAAACTCATAGCTATTTCTTTAGAACTCCATTTGTTCTACCAACTGAGTACAAGAAACTGCCCATTTACTGATTCCAACTACCCAATAACGTGGTCGGAAATTTGCAATTTGGCCAATTTCAAACAAATTAAAAAATATGACAATTTCAAAATAAGGTCCAGAATGAACAATGCAAACATTTCTGGCTTTAAAATAATATTTTCTTTGTTCATCAGTCACGTCCCCAGGCCCCTCTGATATTACTCTTGCTTTCTATTTGTATTTTTATTCAAACAAAAAATATTAGATTTACTGTTATGCAGACTACTGCAATATTGTAATAATTGTATAAATAATGTCAACCCATTCACGACTGCATATTAGAATGGCTAGCTGGACATTTATTGGACAACATCATCATTTGTTTACTTTTGAACATCAGCAAAAATCAAACATTTCCCCTGCTTTGAGCTCCATTTCAAGGTTCTTTTCATAGTAAAACCAATCAAAATCACCTCTTTTTCTAAACATGTTTTCCATTCTATCAAATGAGATCAAGAAAACGAGAATACAACCATAAATACTATACAAAAATACACCACAAAGTCGGCATTTTAATCCAAAAAAAATGGTCGGAGTTTTTTTCTCATTATGCACTGTGTTCTGCCGGATTTTTTTATATGGTGCACACTGACCACACAGACCCATTCTCTCACATGTGGGCCTACCAGCTTTCTCCTGCTTGATTTGAAGCCGCTAGAATTTTTGAGTGTATATACGTCAAACATGGTGGCTCGTACAATGTATATATACGACCAAAACAGTCAAAGGGTTTAACCTGTAACTCTCCAGCTTGTACCTGCTGATGGACAACCTTTAGTAGAGTTAATTATAGATTGTGTAGGTCCACTACCTAAGTCCGGGAATCAGTACTTACTTACCATTATGGATAGAGTAACTAGATACCCAGAAGAAATTCCCATGCACAGTATTAATACTAAAGGAATCCTTAAAGCTTTAACCAAGTTCATCTCTTGCCTTAGCATTCCTAAATCTATTCCAAGTGATCAAGGTACTAACTTCACTGCCAAAGCATTTAGGGAAGCACTGACTAGGCTAGGGATAATTCACAACTTATCCACTGCCTATCATCCTCAGTCCCAAGGTGCCTTGGAAAGACTCCATCAGACACTAAAAACCATGATGAGAACTTTTAGTATACATTTTCCTACAGACTGGGATGAATCACTAACTTTGTTGCTGTTTTCAATAAGGGAAACAGTGCAGAAGTCTACCAGGTATAGTCCGTTTCAGCTGATCTTTGGGGATAATGTACGAGGTCCTCTTTGGGTGCTCAAGAAAGGATGGATGTAAGAAGACATTTGCTCAACACTCTACAACCCTTCTTCAAGGTTGCAGGTGGCATGTCAGTTAGCCAAGGCTAACTTAAAAGCAGCTCAAAACAAGATGAAACAGAAGTATGACAGAAATTCACGGTTTTGCTCCTTCCATCCAGGAGACAAGGTGTTGGTACAGGAACCTGCACCTGGCCACACCTTAAAAGCTAGATTTATTGGACCTATGCAAATTGAAAGTAAATTATCTGATGTAAATTATGAGGTGTCTCCCCTTAAGAAGATATCAAAAACTAAAACTTACCACATTAATCATATTAAAGCATTTAATCCCTTGACTGTTGCAACCCTAAATCCTGAGGTGTCTCCTGGTGTCACAAAATTTCCGAAAAAAAAAAGATTTTTTCTTATGAAATGATAGAGAACCTTTTCCCGATTGTAATGACACCAAAAGAACGAAATTTGATGGAAAACTGATGGAATTACGGTCTCGCGAAGTTAGCGACCTCAGTGATATTTAAAAATCGGAGATTTCCCCCACTTTGAGCCCTATTTTCGGCTAATTCCATTGTTCCAGGCAACCAAACTCATAGCTATTTCTTTAGAACTCCATTTGTTCTATCGATTGAGTACAAGAAACTGCCTATTTACTGATTTCAACTACGCAATAACGTGGTCAGAAATTTGCAATTTGGCCAATTTCACAAAAATTAAAAAATATGACAATTTCAAAATAGGGTCCAGAATGAACAATGCAAACATTCCTGGCTCTAAAATAACATTTTCTTTCTTCATCAGTCACATCTCCAGGCCCCTCTGATATTACTCTTGCTTTCTATTTTGAATTTTTATTCAAACAAAAAATAGAAGATTTACTGCTAAGCAGAGTACTGCAGTATTGTAATAATTGCATAAATAATGTCAACCCATTCATGGCTGCATATTAGAATGGTTACTTGAACATTTATTGGAAAATGACATCATTTGTTTACTTTTGAACATCGGTAAAAATCAAACATTTGCCCTAATTTGAGCTCCATTTCAAGGTTCTTTTCATAATAAAACCAATCAAAATCACCTCTATTTCTATAAAATGTTTTCTATTCTATCAAATAAGACCAAGAAAACGAGAATACAACCATCAATACTATACGAAAATAGACGACAAATTCGGCATTTTAATTAAAAAAAAAAGTCGGAGTTTTTTTTTTTTACTTTCTCATTATGCACTGCGTGCATAATTCTCTCACATGTGGGCCTACCAGCTTTCTCCTGCTTGATTTGAAGCCGCTAGAATTTATGAGCATACTTATGTCAAATATGGTGGCTCGTAAGATGTATTTATTTATTTATTTATTTAAAAATTTGAGCACACATACAGAGGTACAAAAAATACAGATAAGAGCAGCATGCCAAAGCCACTTATACTATGCATAGCATTACGGGCTGGCTTAAAATTAACTTAAGATTAACTAAGCAATGATGAAATCAGTGATAAAACATTAATGTAAACAGATTACTATAAAGCACAAGTGAGTATTACAAAGACAGGTCATATGGTTGTATGCATTGTTGTACATTCAGTAGAATGGAGTATTCTGTTAGGTAGTGTATTTAAAAAATAATAAAGTTAGATTGGGTTTTAGGTTTAACATTTATGTGATATAATTGTGAGAAACATTAAGATATACAATTTATAAGGTTCAGTTATTCAGTATTTATTTGGTTTTGGGTGAGTAAGTGATCTTTGAGAAGAGACTTGAATTTATAAACAGGTAGTGTTTCTTTTATATTTACAGGTAATGAATTCCAGATTTTAGGGCCTTTTATGTGCATTGAGTTTTTGCATAGTGTGAGATGGACACGAGGAACATCAAAGAGTGATCTGTGCCTTGTGTTATGGTCATGTGTTCTGTTGAGGTTGGCAAGGAGATGTTTGAGGGGAGGGTTAATATCAGAGTTAAGTGTTCTATGTATGTAATAGGTGCAGTAATAAGTATGGATGTTTTGTATGGTGAGTAGGTTTAGTGTATTGAATATTGGTGGAGTGTGCTGCCTATAGTGAGAATTTGTTATCATTCTAACTGCAGCCTTTTGTTGGGTAATTAGTGGTCTGAGATGGTTACTTGTTGTTGAGCCCCATGCACAAATTCCATAGGTGAGATAGGGGTAAATAAGAGAGTGATATAGGGCCAGGAGGGCTGACTGTGGAGCATAGTACCGTATCTTCGATAGTATGCCTACAGTCTTGGAAATTTTCTTAGAAATTTGTTGTATATGTGTATGAAATTTGAGTCTATTATCAAGGTGGATTTCTAAGAATTTTCCCTCTGTTAGCTTTGTGATAGGTGATCCGTTTATCATTATGTTAAGAGGGACATCTGTAGCTCTGTTACCAAACTGAATGAAGTAGGTTTTGTCAATGTTTAGTGTAAGTTTGTTAGTCCTCATCCAGGTAGATATTTTCTGTAATTCGGTATTTACAGTATTGGCTAGCCTGACTGGGCTCGGGTGGGAGAAGACATATGTAGTGTCATCTGCAAATAGTGTGGGTTTGAGTAATTGCGAAGCATTTGGTAGGTCATTTATGTATAGGAGAAAGAGAAGAGGGCCAAGGACACTTCCCTGTGGGACACCAACTGTTATTGGTTGTGCAGAAGAGTTTGCCCCATTTGCATACACATATTGGCTTCTGTTGCTGAGGTATGACTTGAGGTAGTTGAGGGAGTGCCCTCTTATACCATAGTGTGACAATTTTACGTGGAGCAAGTCATGGTCAACTGTATCAAAAGCTTTACGTAAGTCAATGAAGATCCCCAGTGGGACTTCTTTTTTCTCTATTGCAGTGTATATATGTTCTAGCATGTGTATAATAGCATCATTAGTATTTTTATTAGGCCTGAATCCAAATTGGCAGGGGTTGAGTATGTTTTGGGAGATAAGGTAGGAGTAGATTTGTTTATGAATTAATTTTTCGAAGATTTTTGAGAGAGGGTGTAAGTTGGATATTGGCCTATAGTTATTCAACTCTGTTTGGTCTCCTCCTTTGTGGATCGGGGTGACCCTTGCTATTTTGAGTACTGTAGGGAAGGTGGAGGATTCAATGGATTTGTTAAAGAGTGTTGCAATGATTGGTGATAGCACTTGTGACACTTTTTTGTATATAAAGGGTGGTATACAGTAAGGCCCCGCTTTACGGCGTTCCGCTAATAAAGCGATGTCAAATTATGACCAAAATTTGCTATACGGCAAGCTGTCTTTTAAATACGGTGCCCCCCACCCGGTTTGTTTACATTTTCTGTGACCACATCTATTATGTCAGGAAACTTTCCAAAATTTCAAGTGTTTTAAAGTTACTGCATATTTTATATGTACTCTGATAATTATACTTATGTGTACCTGTACTTAAATATACTTACACACTGTGCTGGTGTGCAGGTACACATTAAAATCGCTAAGTCTCTCTCTACTCATGACGTCAATACGTACTACGTAATAACAATCACTCTTGGGCACACTAAATGTCTTATTTTACATCAATATAGGCATTTTCATTAATCCATCTATGATATTTTCCTCAAAATTATATATGAAACCCATTACATAGCATATAAACATGATACATACACTCAGAATAAAAATTTATGTAAATATGAGATTTGTTTACAAAGCAGCTGTGTAGGTAGTGTTGGAAGAATTCCGTTTCCTCTAGTGAAACATTGGGGGGTAACTGTAGAAAAATATTCTTTTTGTATGCCTTTACTCTATGTATAGCAATTCACAACCCTTGTGGGTTTAGTGCTACCTACACCTGGGCTACCTACACCTGACTTCCTACAAATAAGTACTACTCGCCTCTCTCCCTACATTAAGATTACAAATACTTTAAGATAAGTAATGAATTTACTGTGACTGTGTTTTACTTTGTGTGTTTTTAATGCCTAGTTCTATTACTAACTTAATATAATTTAGTGTAAACTTGTTGTCTGGCATTTATATACATTTATATATGGAAAAAATGGAGTTCTGCCTTCCGGCGATGTCTGCTTTCCAGCGACAGCCTGGAACCTAACCCGCCGTATAAGTGGGGCCCTACTGTATATACGACTGAAACAGCCAAAGGGTTAATACACCAGATAAAGTCCCAGAAATGACACTCTTCTGCCCCTGAAGATGACCATGACTCGTTGCACTCTATTTCTGAAATTAATGTCAAGCTTCCAAATTCCTCTTCAAGGACCCTAGTCCTTGAATGGTAGGGCTATCTAAGACTCAAGTAAAAAGTTTAACTGCGCTTCTATAGTATTTTTTTTTTTATTAACACACTGGCCAATTCCCACCAAGGCAGGGTGGCCCGAAAAAGAAAAACTTTCACCATCATTCACTCCATCACTGTCTTGCCAGAAGGGTGCTTTACACTACAGTTTTTAAACTGCAACATTAACACCCCTCCTTCAGGGTGCAGGCACTGTACTTCCCATCTCCAGGACTCAAGTCCGGTCTGCCGGTTTCCCTGAATCCCTTCATAAATGTTACTTTGCTCACACTCCAACAGCACGTCAAGTATTAAAAACCATTTGTCTCCATTCACTCCTATCAAACATGCTCACGCATGCCCGCTGGAAGTCCAAGCCCCTCACACACGAAACCTCCTTTACCCTCTCCCTCCAACCTTTCCTAGGCCAACCCCTACCCCGCCTTCCTTCCACTACAGACTGATACACTCTTGAAGTCATTCTGTTTCGCTCCATTCTCTCTACATGTCCAAACCACCTCAACAACCCTTCCTCAGCCCTCTGGACAACAGTTTTGGTAATGCCGCACCTTCTCATAACTTCCAAACTACGAATTCTCTGCATTATATTCACACCACACATTGCCCTCAGACATGACATTTCCACTGCCTCCAGCCTTCTCCTCGCTGCAACATTCATCACCCATGCTTCACACCCATATAAGAGCGTTGGTAAAACTATACTCTCATACACTCCCCTCTTTGCCTCCAAGGACAAAGTTCTTTGTCTCCACAGACTCCTAAGTGCACCACTCACCCTTTTCCCCTCATCAATTCTATGATTCACCTCATCTTTCATAGACCCATCTGCTGACACGTCCACTCCCAAATATCTGAATACATTCACCTCCTCCATACTCTCTCCCTCCAATCTGATATCCAATCTTTCATCACCTAATCTTTTTGTTATACTCATAACCTTACTCTTTCCTATAATCGCTTTCAATTTTCTTCTTTTGCATACCCTACCAAATTCATCCACCAACCTCTGCAACTTCTCTTCAGAATCTCCCAAGAGCACAGTGTCATCAGCAAAGAGCAACTGTGACAACTACCACTTTGTGTGATTCTTTATCTTTTAACTCCACGCCTCTTGCCAAGACCCTCGCATTTACTTCTCTTACAACCCCATCTATAAATATATTAAACAACCACGGTGACATCACACATCCTTGTCTAAGGCCTACTTTTACTGGGAAATAATCTCCCTCTTTCCTACATACTCTAACTTGAGCCTCACTATCCTCGTAAAAACTCTTCACTGCTTTCAGTAACCTACCTCCTACACCATACACCTGTAACATCTGCCACACTGACCCCTATCCACCCTGTCATACGCCTTTTCCAAATCCATAAATTCCACAAAAACCTCTTTACCTTTATCTAAATAATGTTTACTTATATGTTTCACTGTAAACACCTGGTCCACACACCCCCTACCTTTCCTAAAGCCTCCTTGTTCATCTGCTATCCTATTCTCCGTCTTACTCTTAATTCTTTCAATAATAACTCTACCATACACTTTACCAGGTATACTCAACAGACTTATCCCCCTATAATTTTTGCACTCTCTTTTGTCCCCTTTGCCTTTACACAAAGGAACTATGCATGCTCTCTGCCAATCCCTAGATACCTTACCCTCTTCCATACATTTATTAAATAATAGCACCAACCACTCCAAAACTATATCCCCACCTGCTTTTAACATTTCTATCTTTATCCCTTCAATCCCGGCTACCTTACCCCCTTTCATTTTACCTACTGCCTCACTAACTTCCCCCACACTCACAACTGGCTCTTCCTCACTCCTACAAGATGTTATTCCTCCTTGCCCTATACACGAAATCACAGCTTCCCTATCTTCATCAACATTTAACAATTCCTCAAAATATTCCTTCCATCTTCCCAATACCTCTAACTCTCCATTTAATAACTCTCCTCTCCTATTTTTAACTGACAAATCCATTTGTTCTCTAGGCTTCCTTAACTTGTTAATCTCACTCCAAAACTTTATCTTATTTTCAACAAAATTTGTTGATAACATCTCACCCACTCTCTCATTTGCTCTCTTTTTACATTGCTTCACCACTCTCTTAAACCTCTCTCTTTTTCTCCATATACTCTTCCCTCCTTGCATCACTTCTACTTTGTAAAAACTTCTCATATGCTAACTTTTTCTCCCTTACTACTCTCTCTACATCATCATTCCAGCAATCGCTGGAATGATGATGTAACCACAAACTTCTGCTGAACACTCTAACACTACATTTTTAAACCTACCCCATACCTCTTCGACCCCATTGCCTATGCTCTCATTAGCCCATCTATCCTCCAATAGCTGTTTATATCTTACCCTAACTGCCTCCTCTTTTAGTTTATAAACCTTCACCTCTCTCTTCCCTGATGCTTCTATTCTCCTTGTATCCCATCTACCTTTTTCTCTCAGTGTAGCTACAACTAAAAAGTGATCTGATATATCTGTGGCCCCTCTATAAACATGTACATCCTGAAGTCCACTCAACAGTCTTTTATCTACCAATACATAATCCAACAAACTACTGTCATTTTGCCCTACATCATATCTTGTATATACTTATTTATCCTCTTTTTCTTAAAATATGTATTACCTATAACTAAACCCCTTTCTATACAAAGTTCAATCAAAGCATTACGATGACCTCAAAGCATTACTAAATTCCTTGCATGTGAATATGTCCATCATTACACTAACTGAAACCTGGCTAAAGCCTGATACTACTGATGTCCATGCCATTCCTGGTTACACAGCCATACACAACTGTAGGCCAGACCAATAAGGGCGTGGCACAGCTATATACTACTCAGACAAACTAGAATGTATCACTAATACTTGCACAAGGGATGAACATGGGGAATATATAATAGCTAAATTCAAATCCAAATACCTACAAAAACCTCTCACATTGATAAACATCTACAGAGTTCCACAGTCAAACATTAGCCAATTTATTCAAAACCTACGAAGTATGATAGCTGATGCACACATGAACAAAGATCACTTACTACTCTCAGGTGACTTCAATATAAATCTCCTGCAAGACCAGGACCCACACATTACTGAATTCACAAACACAATGAGTAACTGCATGTTGGTACCAACAGTAACAAAACCTACAAGAGTTACGGAGACTAGTGTTTCCCTACTTGACCACATCTGGACCAACACCATATCCCCTTTAAAATCAGGCATAATCACAGATAATACCACAGACCACTACCCTCCTTTCCTCATAACAACTCTTGGTAAATTACCCCAAGACACTACTAAAGTCACCTTCAGACTTCACAATGAGGCAGCCATTAATAACTTCACAACAGCAGTAACAAACATTGACTGGCACACTGAGCTAGAAATCTATACAGATATTGACGAATGTATTAATAATTTTCTAAAAAAAGACCCAATACCTCTATAACAAGCACTGCCCTAAAAAAAAACTAAACAGATGACAGCTAAGAGACTGAACAGTCCCTGGCTAACACCCAGCATTCTCAAATCCATAAATACAAAACACCTATATGAAAAACAGTACAGAATGGATCACATTGCCAGAGACCAAACAAAACATTACTCACCAATCCTAACCAGCCTGATAAGAAGGGGAAAAAATTGTATTATGAGAGCAGATTATCCAACTTACGAGGTGATATAAAAAAACTCCAGAAATTCTAGGAACAAAAAAGATATCACGAAATAGCGAAATAAAATTAGCAAAATCAGCTGATGCCCAACTCCCACCAACAGAAACAGCAAACAGACTCAATGATTTCTTCTCCACTATAGGACAAAACCTTGCCAATAAAATCCCAAGCTCAGATACTCCACCAAATGACTACCTCACTGGCAACTACCCGAACACACTGTTCCTAGCTCCGACTAACCCATACGAAGTCTCCCTTAGGCAGGAGATTTAAATACCTTCCCACACTTTATATACAAAAAAAGTGTCACAAGTGATATCACCAATCATTGCAACATTCTTTAACAAATCCATTGAATCCTCTGCCTTCCCTACAGTTCTCAAAATAGCAAGGGTCACCCTGATCCATAAAGGAGGAGACCAAACAGAATTGAATAACTATAGGCCAATATCCAACTTACACCCTCTCTCAAAAATCTTCGAAAAATTAATTACCACAATTAACACAAGCCTATCTGATGTTATCCTGACGCCAAATGACTTCTAACAGGTGATAAATGACATGCCCATGCACTCTGCCCCAGGGCCAGACTCATGGAACTCCGTGTTCATCAAGAACTGCAAGAAGCCCCTATCACGTGCCTTTTCCATCCTATGGAGAGGGAGCATGGACACGGGGGTCGTCCCACAGTTACTAAAAACAACAGACATAGCCCCACTCCACAAAGGGGGCAGTAAAGCAATAGCAAAGAACTACAGACCGAACTAACATCCCATATCATAAAAATCTTTGAAAGGGTCCTAAGAAGCAAGATCACCACCCATCTAGAAACCCATAAATTACACAACCCAGGGCAACATGGATTTAGAACATGTCGCTCCTGTCTGTCTCAACTATTGGATCACTACGACAAGGTCCTAGATGCACTAGAAGACAAAAAGAATGCAGATGTAATATACAGTGGACCCTCGGTTAACGATTTTAATCCGTGCAAGAGGGGTAATTGTTATGCGAAATAATCGTTATGTGAATGAATTTTCCCCATAAGAAATAATGGAAATAAAATTAATCCGTGCAAGACACCCAAAAGTATGAAAAAAATTTTTTTTTACCACATGAAATATTAATTTTAATACACACAAACTGAAAAAGGCATGCACACTTACATGACACTTACTTTTATTGAAGATCTGGTGATGATTGATGGGATGGGAGGAGGGGAGAGCATTATCTTCTTACTGTTTAGAAGGGGAATCCCCTTCCATTAGGACTTGAGGTAGTAAGTCCTTTTCTGGGGTTACTTCCCTTCTTTTTTTAATGCCACTAGGGCCAGCTTCAGAGTCACTGGACTTCTTTCGCACAAGATATCTGTCCATAGTGGCCTGTACCTCTCGTTCCTTTATCACTTCCCTAAAGTGTTTCACAACATTGTCAGTGTAATAGTCACCAGCACGGCTTGCAATAGCTGTGTGAGGGTGATTTTCATCCATGAAGGTTTGCACTTCAAGCCACTTTGCACAGATTTCCTTTATCTTTGTAGTAGGCAACTTCTTCAATTCTCTCTCTCCCCTCCTCTGAACCAGTTTCCCCAGGTCTGGCCTCTTGCTCTTGAAGTTGATCTATCAGCTCATCAGTGGTTAGTTCTTCATTGTCCTCCTCCACCAACTCTTCCACATCCTCCCCACTAACCTCCAACCCCAAGGACTTTCCCAATGCCACAATGGATTCCTCAACTGGCATACTCCTCTCAGGGTTAGCCTCAAACCCTTCAAAATCCCTTTGGTCTACACATTCTGGCCACAGTTTCTTCCAAGCAGAGTTCAAGGTCCTCTTAGTCACTCCCTCCCAAGCCTTACCTATAAGGTTTACACAATTGAGGATATTAAAGTGATCTCTCCAAAACTCTCTTAGAGTCAGTTGAGTTTCTGAGGTCATTACAAAGCACCTTTCAAACAGAGCTTTTGTGTACAGTTTCTTGAAGTTGGAAATAACCTGCTGGTCCATGGGCTGCAGGAGAGGAGTGGTATTAGGAGGCAAAAACTTGATGTTAATGAATTTCATGTCCCCATAAAGTCGCTCTGCCACATCTGTAGGATGACCAGGGGCATTGTCTAACACCAGGAGGCACTTAAGTTCTAATTTCTTTTCAGTTAGGTAATCTTTCACATTGGGGGCAAATGCATGGTGTAACCAGTTATAGAAAAATTCCCTAGTGACCCATGCCTTACTGTTTGCCCTCCACAGCACACACAAATTATCCTTGAGGACATTCTTTTGCCTGAACGCTCTGGGAGTTTCAGAGTGATACACTAATAAAGGCTTCACTTTGCAATCACCAGTAGCATTGGCACACATGAGAAGAGTAAGCCTGTCTTTCATAGGCTTATGTCCTGGGAGTGCCTTTTCCTCCTGAGTAATGTAGGTCCTGCTTGGCATTTTCTTCCAGAACAGGCCTGTTTCATCACAATTAAACACTTGTTCAGGTTTCAGTCCTTCAGTTTCTATATACTCCTTGAATTCCTGCACATATTTTTCAGCTGCTTTGTGGTCCGAACTGGCAGCCTCACCATGCCTTATCACACTATGGATGCCACTACGCTTCTTAAATCTCTCAAACCAACCTTTGCTGGTCTTAAATTCACTCACATCATCACTAGTTGCAGGCCTTTTTTTAATTAAATCGTCATGCAACTTCCTAGCCTTTTCACATATGATCGCTTGAGAGACGCTATCTCCTGCTAGCTGTTTTTCATTTATCCACACCAATAAGAGTCTCTCAACATCTTCCATCACTTGCGATCTTTGTTTCGAAAACACAGTTAAACCTTTGGCAACAACAGCTTCCTTGATTGTCTTTTGGTGCCCACAATAGTAGCGATGGTTGATTGGGGTTTCTTGTACAACTTGACTAGGTCGGCAATACGCACTCCACTTTCATACTTATCAATGATCTCTTTCTTCATTTCAATGGGTATCCTTACCCTTATTGGTGTACGGTTGGCACTAGAAGCTTTCTTTGGGGCCCATGGTCACTTATTTTCCAGAAAACACCACCGAAAACACTGTAATAATACGAAATATTCCGAGTGTATGCTTGGATGTTAGCGCGGAGGCTGCCTGGTAAACAATGGCACGGGCGGCACATGTGAGGCTGGGTGAGGGCGCACATTAGACGCGTCTCGGACGAAAATCGGTGAGCGGGTTTTTAATCGGTATGCGCGGCAAAAATTTTGCGATTAAAGTAAGCGGTATGCGAAATAATCGCTATGTGATGTCATCGTTATGCGGGGGTCCACTGTATACAGACTTTGCAAAAGCCTTCGACAAGTGTGACCATGGCGTAATAGCGCACAAAATGCGTGCTGAAAGAATAACAGTTAAAGTCGGTCGATGGATCTATAATTTCCTTACTAACAGAACACAGAGAGTAATAGTCAACAGAGTAAAGTCCGAGGCAGCTATGGTGAAAAGCTCTGTTCCACAAGGCACAGTACTCGCTCCCATCTTGTTCCTCATCCTCATATCGGACATAGACAAGGACGTCAGCCACAGCACCGTGTCTTCCTTTGCAGATGACACCCGAATCTGCATGACAGTGTCTTCCATTGCAGACACTGCAAGGCTCCAGGCGGACATCAACCAAATCTTTCAGTGGGCTGCAGAAAACAATATGAAGTTCAACGATGAGAAATTTCAATTACTCAGATATGGTAAACACGAGGAAATTAAATCTTCATCAGAGTACAAAACAAATTCTGGCCACAAAATAGAGCGAAATACCAACGTCAAAGACCTGGGAGTGATCATGTCGGAGGATCTCACCTTCAAGGACCATAACATTGTATCAATCGCATCTGCTAGAAAAATGACAGGATGGATAATGAGAACCTTCAAAACTAGGGATGCCAAGCCCATGATGAAACTCTTCAGGTCACTTGTTTTATCTAGGCTGGAATATTGCTGCACACTAACAGCACCTTTCAAGGCAGGTGAAATTGTGACCTAGAAAATGTACAGAGAACCTTCACGGCGCGCATAACGGAGATAAAACACCTAAATTACTGGGAGCGCTTGAGGTTCCTGAACCTGTATTCCCTGGAATGCAGGCGGGAGAGATACATGATTATATACACCTGGAAAATCCTAGAGGGACTAGTACCGAACTTGCACACGAAAATCACTCACTACGAAAGCAAAAGACTTGGCAGACGATGCAACATCCCCCCAATGAAAAGCAGGGGTGTCACTAGAACGTTAAGAGACCATACAATAAGTGTCAGGGGCCTGAGACTGTTCAACTGCCTCCCAGCATACATAAGGGGGATTACCAACAGACCCCTGGCAGTCTTCATGCTGGCACTGGACAAGCACCTAAAGTCGGTTCCTGACCAGCCGGGCTGTGGCTCGTACGTTCGTTTGCGTGCAGCCAGCAGTAACAGCCTGGTTGATCAGGCTCTGATCCACCAGGAGGCCTGGTCACAGACCGGGCCGCAGGGGCGTTGACCCCCGGAACTCTCTCCAGGCAAACTCCAGGTATAAACGAATCTACTCCTACCTCATCTCCCAAAACATACTCAACCCCTGCCAATTTGGATTCAGGCCTAATAAAAATACTAATGATGCTATTATACACATGCTAGAACATATATACACTGCAATAGAGAAAAAAGAAGTCCCACTGGGGATCTTCAATGACTTACGTAAAGCTTTTGATACAGTTGACCATGACTTGCTCCACATAAAATTGTCACACTATGGTATAAGAGGGCACTCCCTCAACTACCTCGAGTCATACCTCAGCAACAGAAGCCAATATGTGTACACAAATGGGGCAAACTCTTCCGCACAACCAATTACAGTTGGTGTCCCACAGGGAAGTGTCCTTGGCCCTCTTCTCTTTCTCCTATACATAAATGACCTACCAAATGCTTCGCATTTACTCAAACCCACACTATTTGCAGATGACACTACATACGTCTTCTCTCACCCGAGTCCAGTCATGCTAGCCAATACTGTAAATACCGAATTACAGAAAATATCTACCTGGATGAGGACTAACAAACTTACGCTAAACATTGAAAAAACCTACTTCATTCAGTTTGATAACAGAGCTACAGATGTCCCTCTTAACATAATGATAAATGGATCACCTATCACAAAGCTAACAGAGGGAAAATTCTTAGGAATCCACCTTGATAATAGACTCAAATTTCATACACATATACAACAAATTTCTAAGAAAATTTCCAAGACCGTAGGCATACTATCGAAGATACGGTACTATGTTCCACAGTCAGCCCTCCTGGCCCTATATCACTCTCTTATTTACCCCTATCTCACCTATGGAATTTGTGCATGGGGCTCAACAACAATTAACCATCTCAGATCACTAACTACCCAACAAAAGGCTGCAGTCAGAATGATAAATTCCCACTACAGGCAGCACACTCCATCAATATTCAAAACACTAAACCTACTCACCATACAAAACATCCATACTTATTACTACACCTATTACATACTTAGAACATTTAACTCTGATATTAACCCTCCCCTCAAACATCTTGCCAACCTCAACAGAACACATGACCATAACACAACGCACAGATCACTCTTTGATGTTCCTCGTGTCCATCTCACGCTATGCAAAAACTCAATGCACATAAAAGGTCCTAAAATCTGGAATTCATTACCTGTAAATATAAAAGAAACACTACCTGTTTATAAATTCAAGTCTCTTCTCAAAGATCACTTACTCACCCAAAACCAAATAAATACTGAATAACTGAACCTTATAAATTGTATATCTTAAATGTTTCTCACAATTATATCACATAAATGTTAAACCTAAGACCCAATCTAACTTTGTTATTTTTTAAATACACTATCTAACAGAATACTCCATTCGACTGAATGTACAGCAATGCATGCAACCATATGACCTGTCTTTGTAATACTCATTTGTGCTTTATAGTTATCTGTTTACAATAATGTTTTATCACTGATTACATCATTGCTTAGTTAATCTTAAATTAATTTTAAGCCTGCCTGTAATGCTATGCATACAAGTGGCTTTGGCATGCTGCTCTTACCTGTATTTTTTTGTACCTCTGTATGTATGTTCAAATTATTAAATAAATAAATAAATAAATAAATAAATAAAAAGGGCTCCCATTATCATTTACACCTGGCACCCCAAACTTACCTACCACACCCTCTCTAAAAGTTTTTCTTACGTTAGCATTAAGGTCCCCTACCACAATTACCCTCTCACTTGGTTCAAAGGTTCCTATACATTCACTTAACATCTCCCAAAATCTCTCTCTCTCCTCTACATTCCTCTCTTCTCCAGGTGCATACACACTTATTATGACCCACTTTTCACATCCAACCTTCACTTTAATCCACATAATCCTTGAATTTACACATTCATATTCTCTTTTCTCCTTCCATAACTGATCCTTCAACATTACTGCTACCCCTTCCTTAGCTCTAACTCTCTCAGATACTCCAGATTTAATCCCATTTATTTCCCCCCACCAAAACTCCCCTACCCCTTTCAGCTTTGTTTCGCTTAGGGCCAGGACATCCAACTTCTTTTCATTCATAACATCAGCAATCATCTGTTTCTTGTCATCCGCACTACATCCACGCACATTCAAGCTTCCCAGTTTTATAAAGTTTTTCTTCTTCTCTTTTTTAGTAAATGTCTACAGGAGAAGGGGTTACTAGCCCATCGCTCCCGGCATTTTAGTCGCCTCATACGACACGCGTGGCTTACAGAGGAAAGATTCTTTCCACTTCCCCATGGACAATAGAAGAAATAAAGAAGAACAAGAGCTATTTAGAAAAAGGAGAAAAACCTAGATGTATGTATATATATATGCATGTGCATGTCTGTGAAATGTGACCAAAGTGTAAGTAGGAGTAGCAAGATATCCCTGTTATCTAGCATGTTTATGAGACAGAAAAAGACACCAGTAATCCTACCATCATGCAAAACAGTTACAGGTTTCTGTTTCACAATCATCTGGCAGGACAGTAGTACTTCCCTGGATGGTTGCTGCCTACCAACCTACTACCTATGAAGTAGGTAGTAGGTTGGTAGTATTACCCTGATATTTTTTTGGATGTTCCAAAAAAAATGTACATTAGGATATCATGACATAGATGTGTGAAACTCTAAACCTATTAAATTCTCCCCCAACAGAGATAATCCTAAAAATCAGAGGCTACTTCAGCAGGAGGTAGAATTTCTGTTAGAGCATGGGTTAGTGGAGGAATCGTCTGGTCAATGGGCTTCACCGTGCATCCTTGTTAAAAAGAGCTGATCGAGGTTTTCGAATGTGTACAGACTACTGTAAGGTGAACGATGCTTACCCTCTGCCACATCTGGATGACGTAATCGACTTTGTGGGTAAGGCTACTTTTGTGTCCAAGTTAGACCTCCTTAAAGGTTACTATCAGGTACCTAATTCCAGGAGGTCATTATCAATATACAGTTACCCCCTTCAAGAAATTTATCCATCAGGCTATTAAAGGACTTGAAGGCACAGGAGCTTACCTAGACGACTTTGTTATTGTGTCAGATACAGTACTTTGAGACCTTCCAGAGTTTCCACTTAACTATTATCTTGTCTGTCTTCCTTTGGCCAGGCTACTATGACTTTTTTGGGCCATGAAGTAGGCAGTGGCAAAGTCGCTCCTAAATTTGCTAAAGTTCTTGCCATTAACCCTTTCAGGGTCCGTCCCGTAGATCTATGGCTTTATGTTCAGGGTCCAAACCGTAGATCTACGCCATGAGCTCAGCTCACTCTGATAAGCTGTGAGTGGTAAATTTGGGCTTAGATATGAGAGAATACATCTATGTGGTATGATTGCACCACATAAAACAAATCCTGCAGCACATTGTATAACAAGAGAAAACAGCTGAGACCGTGATTTTCGATTAAAACAGCGACTTTGCAGTGTTTTTTCGTGTGGTTTTATATAGTTGTATTTGCAATTTCTTGGTCTCATTTGATAGAATGGAATAAATATTACAGAACTGGCTATGATTTTGATTGGTTTTATTACTGGAAATGGCTTGAAACTGAGCTCAAAGTAGTGGAAATGTTAAATTTTTGTCAATGTTCAATAGTAAACAAACGACCTCACACATCTAATACATGCCAGCTGGTGGGTCTAATATATATTCACAAATGTGATGATGATATTTATACAATTATTACAATATTGCATAACAATAAATCTTCTATTTTTTGGTTTGAATAAAAATTCATTATGTGAATAAAAAATCAAAATGGAATTCATTTGTAAAGCCTGAAAACATAACTAATGAGCAGAGGAAATGCTAGTTTAGTGCCAGGAATGCCTGCATTGTTTATTCTGGACCCTATTTTGAAATTGGAACATTTTGAACTTTGTGTTAAATTGGCCAAATTACCAATTTCCGATCACTTTATTTTGTAGTTGAAATGACTTAAGAAATCGTAATGACACGATTGCAAACAAACCATACCCCCGGCCGGGATTGAACCCGCGGTCATAGAGTCTCAATGACTCTATGACCGCGGGTTCAATCCCGGCCGGGGGTATGGTTTGTAGTTGAAATAGTTGACTGGGAGATTTCTTGTGCTCAATTGATAGAATAGAAGTAATACTAGTGAAATCGCTAAGAATTTGGTCGACTGGAATAATGTAATTGGCCTAAAATGGGAGTCAAAGTCGGCAAAATCGCTGATTCGTAAATATCACTGACACATCAAAATTCACTAGAGCATAATTTCGTCAATTTTCCATCAAATTTCATATTTTTTGTTTTATTACCTTCAGAAAAAGATTCTCTACCATTTCATAAGAAAAAATACCAATTTTTTTTTTTAAATACTTGGACACTGGTGCACCCTTTGAAATTTGCCCTCTGACCCTGAAAGTGTTAAAAATTATCCAGTACCTCATGCTAGGAAATCCCTTCAATGTTTCCTAGGTATGGTAGGATTTTATAGAAGATTCTGTAAAAATTTCTTAGATATTGTAGCCTCTCTTACCAATCACAAAGTTCCATTTAATTGGACCCCAGAACGTTTTTATGAAAGCAAAAAGATTACTTTGTACTGCACCCATTCTTTTGTCTCCAGGCTTTTCCAAACCTTTTTCATTACAGGTTGACGCTTCTGAGTCTGGGGTTGGGGCAGTCCTTTTGCAAGCCGGGGATGGTGGGTTGCAGCCTCTGGCATTCTTCTCAGCCAAGTATCTGCAGCACCAGAGGGCCTACTCTACAATTGAAAAAGAAGCCCTCGCTCTGGTACTAGCTGTGGAGCACTTTGATGTTTATGTGGGCCAGACTTTGCAGGTGGTCACAGTTTATAGTGACCACAACCCTCTTGTGTATCTCCAAGCAATGAAGAACCACTATACAAGACACAAGAGACAGAGTCTCAGGCTACAGCCCTACCCTCTTAGAATTAAGCATATAGCCAGCAAATAAAATACCCTGGCCGAAACAATGTCTAGGTCATAAAATATTTTAGGTTACGATGTGTTAGGACCCTTAGGTAGAAAAGGCTCTTTTCCCCCCCTTTTTTTGTATATACTATGCAAATTATCGGTGTGGGGTTTTTCTTTAGTGAGGGGATATTCTGCTATCCCCGAAACTCTCGCCAGGTAAACTCCAGGTCCACAGGTATCTTGGACCTATGATAGGCCTACTGTCTACTGTCTCACTCTAAGTTTAGGGTTTTGCTTTACGTCGCTAACAAACTGAGCTCTATCTAAGAGTAGGATGGTTGAGAGGAAAGTCGATCCCATTATACAGTGCCATGGCGGCACTTTCTACCTACTGGAAGTGACAGCCTATTCCTGAGCCCTCTTCAATTCAATTAAATTCAATTCAAAGTTTATTCTCTATAAGGATTACAATGCTGAGTTCACAGAATTTGGTTATTGTGTGGTTTACATGTAGTAGAATAATAATTACAGAGTGTACCACTAGAACACCTAGCATGGCTAGGCATTTCGGGCAGACTTAGATTAAATCTTAAGTTTAAAATATTACAAAATTATGAGGTAAGTTGGTATTATGGCTAAGTGACTAAATACTAGTTTGTGAGTTTAGCAATGTGAATGCTTTTGTTTTGGTACTATACATAGTTTCAGTATTGGAGTATCACTTATGACTAGTTAAGATTCATTATTTTAAGACTGAGATTGATATTTCTGTTTATGGTCAAATGGGTGAGTGAGTGGGGGGGGGGGGTGGCATTCAAAGAGTATGTAACCTTTATTCGGCGCATGTACACACCCTCATTAACCCTTTGACTGTCAAAACCCCAAATCTTGAAGTGTCTCCTGGTGTCGAAAAATATTCGAAAAAAAAAAAAATATATATTTTTTCTTATGAAAATGTTAAGAGTATTTTTCTGATTGCTTTAAGCCCTCCCCCCCCAAAAAAAAATTGCCATCAGTACTTACCAAGATATAGATGTGCAAAGTTGGCAGAAAATGAGCCACGTATGACAACAGCGGTGAATGCTGCTCACCCGGTAAACTTTTTTATACTCCCATTTGAAGGTATCTTGCTTTTTCCACTACTTTATTTTTTCAGGTAACTTACGTGGCCAGTGAGAGCAAAGTAAGGTGCAATGCACATATATACACTCGTATACAACACAATAAGTGCGCAAACATAATTGTCAATATACAGTGGACCCCCGCCTTACGAACACATAGCATTACATTAAATCCGCCATACAAAGCATTTGAAAGCAAAAATTTTGCATCGCCTCATGTGATTCGTCCAGGACGTGTCCCGCGTGGCCTCAGCTGCCCCGTGTGTGCCAGTGTTTACAAGCCAGCCAGTGCGGTTGCATCTAAGCATACATTCGGTACATTTCATATTATCACAGTGTTTTTAGTGATTGTAGCTGCAAAATAAGTCACCATGGGCCCCAAGAAAGCTTCTAGTACCAACCCTGTGGTAAAAAGGGTGAAAATTACTATGGAAATGAAGAAAGAGATAATAGCTAAGTACGAAAGTGGAGTGCATGTCTCGGAGCTGGCCAGGTTGTATACAAAACCCCAATCAACCATCGCTACTATCTTGGCCAGCAAAACGGAAGTTGAGTAAGCTGTTCTTGCAAAAGGTGCAAGTTTGTTTTCGAAACAGAGATCGCAAGTGATAGAAGATGTTGAGTGACTGTTACTGGTGTGGATAAACGAAAAACAGATAGTAGGAGATAGCATCTCTCAAGCGATCATATGTGAAAAGGCTAGGAAGTTGCATGATGATTTAATTAGAAAAATGCCTGCAAGTAGTGGTGATGTGAGTGAATTTAAGGCCAGCAAAGGTTGGTTTGAGAGATTTAAGAATCGTAGTGGAATACATAGTGTGATAAGGCATGGTGAGGCTGCCAGTTTGGACCAAAAAGCGGCTGAAAAATATGTGAAAGAATTCAAAGAGTACATAGACAGTGAAGAACTGCAACCTGAACAAGTGTTTAATTGTGATGAAACAGGCCTGTTCTGGAAGAAAATGCCAAGCAGGACCTACATTACTCAGGAGGAAAAGGCACTCCCAGGACATAAGCCTATGAAAGACAGGCTTACTCTTCTGATGTGTGCTAATGCTAGTGGTGATTGCAAAGTGAATCCTTTATTGGTGTATCACTCTGAAACTCCCAGAGTGTTCAGGCAAAACAATATCATCAAGGCTAATTTGTGTGTGCTGTGGAGGGCAAACAGTAGGGCATGGGTCACTAGGGAGTTTTTCTATGACTGGTTACACCATGCATTTGCCCCCACTGTGAAAAATTACCTAATGGAAAAGAAATTTGACCTTAAGTGCCTCCTGGTATTAGACAATGCTCCTGGTCATCCTTCAGACTTGGCAGAGCGACTTTGTGGGGACATGAGCTTCATTAAGGTCAAGTTTTTGCCTCCTAATACCACTCCTCTCCTGCAGCCCATGGACCAGCAGGTCATTTCAAACTTCAAAAAACTCTACACAAAAGCTATGTTTCAAAAGTGCTTTGAAGTGACCTCAGACACTCGATTGACTCTAAGAGAGTTTTGGAAAGATCACTTTAGCATCCTCAGTTGTGTAAACCTTATAGGTAAGGCTTGGGAGGGCATGACTAAGAGGACCTTGAACTCTGCTTGGAAGAAACTGTGGCCACAATGTGTAGAAGAAAGGGATTTTGAAGGGTTTGAGGCTAACCCTGAGAAGTGTATGCCAGTTGTGGAATCCATTGTGGCATTGGGGAAGCCCTTGGGGTTGGAGGTTAGTGGGGAGGATGTGGAAGAGTTGGTGGAGGAGGACAATGAAGAACTAACCACTGATGAGCTGCTAGATCATCTTCAACAGCAAGAGGCCAGACCTGAGGAAACTGCTTTAGAGGAGGGGAGAGAGAAATTGAGGAAGTTGCTTACTTCAATGATTAAGGAAATGTGTGCAAAGTGGATTGAACTGCAAACCTTTGCGGATGAAAATCACCCTGACACAGCTACTGCAAGCCGTGTTGGCAACCTGTACAATGACAATGTTATGGCCCATTTCAGGAAAGTCTTAAAGGAATGGGTGGGTACAGAACTCTATGGGCAGATTTGTTGTGCGACAGAGGTCCAGTGACTCTCAAGCTGGTCCTAGTGGCATTAAAAGAAGAAGGGAAGTAACCCCGGAAAAGGACTTGATACCTCAAGTCCTAATGGAAGGGGATTCCCCTTCTAAACATCAACAACTTCCACATTCTCCCCTCCTCCCATCCCATCAATCATCACCAGATCTTCAATAAAACTTAAGTGTCATGTATTCTATTCTTAGTAGAGTAGTAATTGTGCATGTCTTCTTCAGTTTGTGTGTATTAAAATTGATATTTCATGTGGTAAAATTTTTTTTTTTCATACTTTGGGGTGTCAGGAACGGATTAATTTGATTTCCATTATTTCTTATGGGGAAAATTAATTCGCCTTATGATAATTTTGGCATACAATGAGCTCTCAGGAACGGATTAATATCGTAAGGCGGGGGTCCATTGTATTGTTTACAAAACTTGGTTACACAAACAATACAAAAATTTTTTTATTACTATTGTTCCATAATATATATACAAATGTACAGTCACTGGACATGTTCCTAGACGTTCTGCAGCTTGTGGAACTCTTTGAAACATGGTTTCATACACAATGGTGTTTTACACTTCTCATACATAAAACGAGTCTCTCTGCATTTTTTTGGGGGTGATTTTTGTTTGTGCACAGACAAAACACCTTGTCTGAGCAGTTTTCTTCATAGAAGTAGCAGAGAGTTGTGTTAGGTAGTTATCCTAGGTAAATGTGTCATTATTCCTTCCTACCTACCTTTCTTTGTCTTCATTCTTTCTTAATTTATTCATTCTTTCCTTCCTTCTGGTTTCTATAATACATATACACATATATAGTCACTGGACACTTTCATATAACTGCTATTATCTTCGGCAAGCTTGTGTTGTGTGAGCTTCTAAATGCGCTGAGTCAGCTGTCAAAATGACATACTGTATCAGTACACACTCCCCATACTGCCTGTCAAAACAATGGGGTCGGATGCTCACTTCCCCTCCACCCTCCTACCTAATTATCTTTCTCCCTCATTCTCTACCTCATTCTCTCCCTCATTCTCTCTCTCATTCTCCTTCATTCTTCATTCTCCTTCATTTTTCTGGTATCATGGGCAATGCTTTTGGTCATAAACCCCTAACAACCATGAAACTGATCTTCACCGACACTTCCATCTGTGTCAGAGCATCACTTGGGAAGAGAAGAGTCCCAGATTTTCCGAGGAGTCACATATTTCTTACTGCTAGGCATGATGAACAAGGACTACTGAAATGGCATTCCCACAATGCACCACTGGCTCCCCGATTTTTTTTATATGGTGCACAATGACCATGGAGACCCATTCTCTCACATGTGGGCCTACCAGCTTTCTCCTGCTTGATTTGAAGCTGCTACAATTTTGGCGTATTAATACGCCAAACACCGTTGCTCATAAGACATATATATACGACCAAAACAGTCAACAATTGTCAGATCAGTACTTAGGTTCAGCCAATGAGAAGGTGGGTCTGACTATTGTGGAGGTGCCGTGGTCACCACTCACATTTCCACCCTTGTCATTTCCATTCTAGAGCTGGCTGAACACGGTTGTCCATTCTGTCTCCAGGCTGTGTCTTTGCCTCTTGATTTACCATGTTGTACACATTTCCAACTGTACATAGTGTACATACTTGTAAATACTTATACTTGCACTTGAAGGAAAATATAATTCCAAGTCATTCAGCTGTGTTTGTTCTGCTCCTTTCTCTCCTTTACACCCAGGATAACAGGCCTGTTGCTCCTGGGTTGTAATAAAAATAAATATGAACAAAATAATTATCTAACATAGCAATGGTATCATTATAATAATACTTATTGTATTATTATTCCTAGGTAGTAGGTTGGTAGACAGCAACTGTCGAAGGAGGTAGTACCATCCTGTGGTAGTAGGTTGGTAGACAGCAACTATCCAGAGAGGTTGTACAATCTTGTGGTAGTAGGTTGGTATACAGCAACTGTCCAGGGAGGTACCACCATCCTGTGGTAGTAGGTTAGTAGACAGCAACCATCCAGGGAGGTACTACCATCCTGTGGTATTAGGTTGGTAGACAGCAACTGTCCAGGGAGGTACTACTGTCCTGTGGTAGAAGGCTGGTAGACAGCCACTGTCCAGGAAGGTACTATCATCATGTGGTAGTAGATTGGTAGACATCAACTGTTTGGGGAGGTACTACCATCCTGTGGTAGTAGGATGGTAGACAACAACCACCCAGGGAGGTACTACTGTCCTGTGGTAGTAGGTTGGTAGACAGCAACTGTCCAGGGAGGTACCACCATCCTGTGGTAGTAGGTTGGTAGACAGCAACCATCCAGGGAGGTACTACCATCCTGTAGTAGTAGGCTGGTAGACATCAACTGTTTGGGGAGGTACTACCATCCTGTGGTAGTAGGTTGGTAGACAACAACCACCCAGGGAGGTACTACTGTCCTGTGGTAGTAGGTTGGTAGACAGCAACTGTCCAGGGAGGTACTACCATCCTGTGGTAGCAGGTTGGTTGACAGTAACTGTCCAGGGAGGTACTACTGTCCTGTGGTAGTAGGTTGGTAGACAGCAACTATCCAGGGAGGTACTACTGTCCTGTGGTAACAGGCTGGTAGACATCAAATGTCCAGAGAGGCACTACCATCCTGTGGTAGTAGGTTGGTAGAAAACAACTGTCCAGGGAGGTACTAACCTCCTGTGGTAGTAGGTTGGTAGACAGCAACTGTCCAGGGAGGTACTACCATACTGTGGCAGCAGGATGGTAGAGAGCAACTGCCCAGGGAGGTACTACCATTCTGCCAAGTGAATGTAAAATGGAAATTTGTAATTGCTTTACATGATGGTAGGATTGCTGGTGTCTTTTTTCTATCTCATAAACATGCAAGATTTCAGGTACATCTTGTTACTTCTACTTACACTTAGGTCACACTACACATGCATGTACAAGCATATATATGCACACCCTTCTGGGTTTCCTTCTATTTTCTTACAAGTTCTTGTTCTTGTTGATTTCTTCATTTCCATGGGGAAGTGGAACAGAATTCTTCCTGCATAAGGTATGTGTGTCGTAAGATGCAACTAAAATGCCGGGAGCAATAGGCTAGTAACCCCTTCTTCCGTAAACAATAGTAAAGTTAAAAAAAAGAAACTTTTTTCTTTTTGAGCCACTCTGCCTCAGTGGAGTGTGGCTGGTGCATTGAAAGAAGAATATTATTGCAATACAGCCTCTCCTCACTAAGTGATGTACTAGTTTACTGTTGCAACCACTGAATGGGTTGCAATATATATAATGTATATTATGATTATGAATATAATGTATATATATATAATTATCACCTTTTCATATAATTTTATATTGCTTATATTTGCGATAATAGCTAAATCGTAAATGTATTGCTTTATATTGTTATTTGACTTAGCTTCCTTTGTTAGGTAGGATGTTACATATTATGTGCTCAGTTCAAGTCTTGATTGTCTAACTACTGTAATTATCGCTTGTGGCTTGTTAGACTGCCGGCTTCTCGTTGTTGCTGGGCGACAGCTGTCCACGCAGCTATCACGTGATCGAGGGGGGGGGTGTCCTCACCTCGCCTGAAGTATTCAGTCTGGTCTAGACTCTCTTGGTGGTTGGACAGATGGTCTGTCTCCTTATTCTTGTTAATTCTGTAGAACTCTGTTCACAGAACATTGTATAGACTTAGTGATTTTCGACATTGTACTGAGGTTGTCTCTCATAGACACTCTGAGCATCTCAGGTCCAGAGCTATAGCTTCTGACCTAATTTGTACTGGTATCTGTGTATTATCACAGTCGGTGATTTTCTTATGCTGAACTTAGATTCAGTATTATAGGAGTTTTATGACTTTCGTGGAGGATCTGCTGATGGTCCCTACTTAGTGTCGTTATATTATCTCCTTGATCCTGATTGTGTCGCAGTTGCTTGTTATATTGCTATTGGGCTTAGCATTCTTTTTGTTGTTCAAGCAGACTGTTCTGATTGCCAGTTGGTCAAGAAGTTAGTTTATTTGAGGACTTTGTCAGTCACTTGTTTAAGTCTAGTCGAGTCTTGAGACATAACGAACTACGTAGAGCACTTACACACATACACACAAACTTACTTGTACATATTTGTAATATCTTATTAAATGTTAATGTACCAGACGGTACTTAAGAATTATAAATGTGATATGTGCTTTCAGCACAATAATATTGTAAGCGAGAGAAGTGATATTATTTTGATTACTGTGATTAATTTAATTTAATTTAATCTGATAATATACCTCTAGACTTAATAAATTTATTAAATTTTAATTTCTCTAGTTAGTAGCCTACCAGTTGTAATCCTGAAGCACTATTGAATCATACTGAATTCTAATGGATAATTGGACAAGGATACTGATTACTTGTTACGAAAATCCAGTAACAGGCTGGATGCTAGAAGGGCAGTCCTTTCTAGTGTTCACTGGAGATCTCTAAGCTTTTAGAATCGTGTTTTTTGCAACATTTACTGACTAGTTTACTTGTGTTATTCTTATTGCTATTATTTTTATAATCAAAACCAAGCTCTAAACCCACAAAGGTCATACAGAGCTGCAGGGCAGGGGGTGCTTGTTTGATAAGAGACAAGCAAGGGTGGAGAGTATAACTGAGGTAGAGTTAGAATGAGCTATGAGAAGTGCTAAAGGAAGTATTATCAAAGATTTTGTAATAAATCTATTGCTGTCAAAAAATCAAGAGAGAGTCTGCATCAAAGGTGAGGCTGTAAGCTAGGAGGGAAGGTAAAGTAAGGGTGTTAGAGCAGTGATGATGATGGAGGTGAATTCTGCATGCTAGCTGGTAGACAGGACTGTCCATGGAATACGGCAAATAATAAATAAAGGCACAATACCATGACAGGAACAATACACTAACCCACACATAGAAGAAAGGAGCTTATAATGGCATTTCAGTCCAACTTGGACCATTTACAAAGTCACACTTACAAAAAGGAGAGGTGGAGGAGGGAGTATATACAGTAGGGTCCCACTTATATGGCAGGTTAAGTTCCAAGCTACTGCCAGAAAGCAGACATTGCTGGAAAGCAGAACGCCATTTTTTCCACTTACAAATGCATATAAATGCCCGATAACAAGTTTACACTAACATATATTAAGGCATTAAAAAAATTAAAAGTAAAGTACAGTAGGGCCCCACTTATATGGCGGGTTAGGTTCCAGGCTGTCGCCGGAAAGCAGACATTGCCGGAAGGCAGAACTCCATTTTTTTCTATTTATAAATGCATATAAATGCCAGACAACAAGTTTACACTAAATTATATTAAGTTAGTAATAGAACTAGGCATTAAAAACACACAAAGTAAAACACAGTCACAGTAAATTCATTACTTATCTTAAAGTATTTGTAATCTTAATGTAGGGAGAGAGGCGAGTAGTACTTATTTGTAGGAAGTCAGGTGCAGGTAGCCCAGGTGTAGGTAGCACTGGCTCCCCGTCTCATACTTAATATACTATATTTAAAACATCCCAGAGAGGTAAAATGCACATACAGTACACTCATTATTTACCTTAAAATATGTGTAGTCTTAACCCTTTGAGGGTCGACAGGCCCTCTCCGAAACTCGTTCTCAGGGTCGGCCAAATTTAAAAAAAAAAAAAATTATTTTTTCTTATGAAAAAATAGATTTTTTTTTTCTAAACATTATAGGCTAAACAAAAAAATTTTAACATCAATACTTACCGAGATATGGAGGCGTGAAATTTGCCAAAATTGAACAACATATGGTAACATCGCCGACTGCCGTCACCCGGTATTTTTCTATTTACTTTTTTTTGTACTATTTTCAATTATTTTTTAATTTTTCTTTTTCTGAGTAACTTTTATGGCCTCTGAGGCCAACATGATCAGTATTTTGTAAGTTATTTCTTTTTCAATACTACACAATAAGGGCGTAAACACTGTCGTCATTATTTTGTTTACAGAAAATATTTACACAAACAAACGATATGAAATGTTGTTTATTACTATTTTTCTATATTTTATATGCACATATACAGTCACAGTGAATGTTTCTAGAAGTTCTGCAGCCTGTGGAACTCTTTGAAACATGGTGTCATGCACAGTGGTGTTTTACACTCCTCACACATAAAACGAGTGTCTCTGCGTTGTTGTGTGCGTTTTTTTGTATGTGCACAGACGTAACACCTCTTCTGAGCCTTTTTCTTCAAAGCAGTAGCAGGCAGTTTTACCAGGAAGTGATCACCATGCTTCAGATGAGCAGGTAGTTGTTGATAATTTGGTGGGCGGTCAATTGCAGGTGCTGTTCCTTGGTACTTGAATACTATTTGTCTGATGACAGACAAACAGAATTCGCCATACTGTGGTTTGTTTCTGGTGCTCATCTTATACATATTATAAGCATTGAGCAGGGAAAAATGTCCAGAAGATGGAAAACCATTTTTGATGTACCACTTATAACTCTTGCGAACACAATCAGCAAACCCAATCTGCATGTCACATTTGTCCACTGAATGCATGTTGAAGGTGTAATAAATCACAGCTGCAGGTTTTAGAATGGGTTCATTTCTCTCTCTATGCTGCCTGCCACTGTCTGCCATTTCATTAGGGTTGAATTGATGACAACAGTATGACATCTCGTTTGTCATGCCACCGAAATGCCATGATGTCATTGGCAGCAAACGCCTGCACCTCACCTCTACGAGTGCCAGCGTTAAACCTGGGCATATGTTTTCGATTTGCACGCACTGTGCCACACACATCTGTCATGTTCACTCGCAAAAAATCACTGAGTGAGGGGCTTGTGTACCAGTTATCTGTATATAATATATGCCCCTTACCAAGGTATGGTTCTATCATTGTTCGAACCACATCACCTGAGATGCCCAATAACTTCCTGGTTTTTTGCAATGTATAACTTCCAGTGTACACAATAATATCCAATACCAGACCACTGTAACAATCACAAAGCACAAACAACTTTATACCAAAGCGTTTCCTCTTGCTTGGTATGTACTGCTTGAAAGAGAGTCTTCCTTTGAACAGAATCAAAGACTCGTCAATTACAAGCTTCCTGAAGGGATAAAAATGCGTAATGAATTTCTGTTTCAGATACACAAACACATTCCTAATCTTATATAACCTGTCAGTTCTGTCAGGCCCCGGTTTTATCTGAGAAGTGAAGCATACGTAACATTAGCACAAATCGATTCACTGGCATTATATCACTGAAACCTGGTGTTGCAATCAGGGGGTCTGTTGACCAGTATGATTTCACTTTGTGCTTATACACATGTGGCATAAGCATTATTGTGGCAAAGAAAAGATACATCTCAGCCACAGTTGCCTCCTTCCACTGGTGTAGACGTGATTTGGTGAAAGTAATTTTGTTGCCATGGTGTACTCGTAGTATGTGTTGCTTTCCATGACAATACTTTTCATCAGTGGTTCGTCAAAGAATAACTTGAAACATTCCAGTTCAGTGGCATTGTTCCCAAGTGCACAAGATGGCCGTATTCCACTTTGGCTGTCATCAAACTGGTGGGGATTTGGAACAAAATTGACAGCTTCCTGCCAATCCCAGGTGCGGTCTGCTTGTGGGTACTGGACAATGACAGGTGGTTGTGGTTGTGGAGGTTGTGGTTGTGGAGGTGGTTGTGGAGGTTGTGGTTGTGGAGGCTGGTGTGGTGGGTGAGTGGGGGAAAGGTGCCTTGTTCTAGATCAGCTGAGGCAGCAGCGTGGGTGGCAGCGTGGGTGGCAGCATGGCCCACTGCTGGTGCCTCACCGCCGGCACCACTACCACCACGCACATTTTCCATCCCAATTGCAACAGTATCTTCGTCATTTTCACTGTCTGTTCCTGTTGTACAGCCACGGGATGTACTCCGAGATACACTCCTTCCCCTTGGTATAACATATGGCACACTACCAGAGCGCATATATCGTCGTATATACTGACGCTTCACTGGGGAATATTGCACTTCACTATCACTACTGGAACTAGTTTGAAGAGCTTGTAGTTCATATTCACTATCACTATCATCACCCATGCTCTCATCTGAGTCTGGATTTGGGAAAATAGAAGTTTCCTCTTGGGTTCTGGAACAACTGAACGTGAACACGAGGGCCCAGCACCAGAGGTGGAAGGCTGAGGGTCGTTTGGGTTTTCTTCACTATTACCGATATTATGGTCATTAGTTTCGGTCAAAACCTCACTAAAACCACGAAACTCATCTTCACTGGCACTTCCATCACTATTAGAACTGTCACTGGGGAACAAAAGTGTCCCAATTCGCCGAGGAGTGAGGAGCTTCTTACCGCGAGGCATGGTGGACATTGTTTACTAAGAGGGCATTCCCACAATGCACCACTGGGTCCCAGATTTTTTTCTACCGCGCACATCGACCACGCAGACCCATTCTCTCACACCTAGGCCTACCAGCCTTTTCGCGCGAGATTTGAGGCCGCTAGAATTTATGCGTACTAGTACATCAAAAACTCCTACGCGTAAGAATTACTAGTACGACCAAAACCCTCAAAGGGTTAATATAGGAAGAGAGGTGAGTAGTATTTATTTGTATAAAGTCAGCGTAGGCAGCCGGTAGGTGTAGCCTGGGCTACACCTACCGACTACCTACACTGTGGCCCAGAGCCATATTATTAGCATCAACATGCCTTGTTCACTGAATTTAATCATTCTAACAACTACCTTTAGATGCCATCATAAACGAAGGTAGAAGTAATGAATAATTCATGCCGAAAATTGTAAACAAAAGCGGAGTGGGGGAGTGGCTGGGCCAAACGCAGATTCATACACGTTTTCTCTGATGGCTGAGCAGAGAAAATGTAATGTTGTCCCTCCACCCGGCTCCACAAGTATTATTATCAGAGCATATAAAATATGCAATAAATGCCAGACAACAAGTTTACACTAACTTATATTAAGTTAGCAATAGAAATAGGCATTAAAACCACAATAAAAGGTAAGATACACACAGAGTACACTTATTATTTACCTTCAAATATTAATATTAATGTGTGAGAGGTGAGTGGCAGGGTGTTTATTGAATAAAATCAAAATGGCACACCATCATCCTCTAACTTGGCACTTAAAGCAAGAGGCTTACGACTTTCTCTTTTTATTACAGCTAACCTTAGACGCCATCGTCAATGAGAGCCAACTAGTTAATGAAAGAGTAAACGAGAGAGAGAACGAGATACAGAGTTGAGACAATGTAAGAACACAAACTGAACAGGTAGTGGACGATCACTTGGTCAGGCAAAATGCGTATTAGTATGTGTCTACTTTTAGTTCATTCACGTCCATTTGTAAGTTTGTAAAACATTTACCTCAATATTTTTTTATTTTAATAATAATTACCTCAATACAAATACTCTTACATTGTGTACAAGTTGTACAAGTTAGTTCAGAATAAACAAACAGCAACACACCATTTTTAGAGTGAATGAAGATAATAATACAGTGGACCCCCGCATAACGATTACCTCCGAATGTGACCAATTATGTAAGTGTATTTATGTAAGTGCATTTGTACGTGTATGTTTGGGGGTCTGAAATGGACTAATCTACTTCACAATATTTCTTATGCGAACAAATTCGGTCAGTACTGGCACATGAACAAACTTCTGGAGTGAAGAAATATCGTTAACCGGGGGTCCACTGTAATAATAATAATAATAATAATAATAATAATAATAATAATAATAATAATAATAATAATATTATTATTATTATTATTAATATTAATAATAATAATATTATTATTATTAATAATAATAATAATTATTATTATTATTATAAAAAGCACTAAACCCACAAGGGTCATGAATTGCTATATATAGAGTAAAGGCATACGAAAAGAATATTTTTCTACAGTTACCCCCCAGTGTTTGACTAGAGAAAACATAATTCTTCCGACACTACCTACACAGTTGCTTTGTAAACAAATCTCATATTTACATCAATTTTTATTCTGAGTGTATGTATCATGTTTATATGCTATGTAATGGGTTTCATATATAATTTTGAGGAAAATATCATAGATGGATTAATGAAAATGCCTATATTGATGTAAAATAAGACATTTAGTGTGCCCAAGAGTGATTATTATTGCGTAGTATTGGCGTCATGAATAGAGAGAGACCTAGCGATTTTAATGTGTACCTGCACACCAGCACAGTGTGTAAGTATATTTAAGTACAGGTACACATAAGTATAATTATCAGAGTACATATGAAATATGCAGTAACTTTAAAACACTTGAAATTTTGGAAAGTTTCCTGACATAATAGATGTGGTAACGGAAAATGTAAACAAACCGGGTGGGGGCGCCATATTTAAAAGACCGCTTGCCGTATAGCAAATTTTGGTCATAATTTGACATCGCCGTATTAGGAGAATGCCATAAGGCAAAACGCCGAAAAGCGGGGCCTTACTGTATACACAGAGTACACTCATTGCTTACTTTCACAATATTTGTAGTCCTAATGTAGGCTGAGAGGTGAGTTTTATTTGTATGAAGTCAGGTTTGGGAGGTATGATAGCTAGCCAGGTCAGCCCACCCATAATATGTTATGACATTTAATTAAAGCGATAAAATACATACAGTGGAACCTCTACTTACGAGTGCCCCAATGTGCGAGTTTTTCAAGATACGAGCAGTCGCTCAGTCAATTTTTTACTTCCAAATGTGAGTGAAATTTCAAGATGTGAGTGTGCCTCAAGGGAGGTTCGTTGATGCTGGTGAGGGGATCTTGCTTTTGATCTAGGGAATTGGATCTCAGTTGTTTGTTGAACTATCTTAATGAAACTTGGGCAATGTATGGTGGAAAGATGCTTCTTACCATCCACCAAAATTGAAAGAAATCAGACTATAAATAACGGAGTTCACTTCTCAGCCATTAGCCACCCCTTAGCGGTACATTTTCATATGGGTTTTATAGTTGTTATTTTGATCTTAATTGAAAGAATGGAAGATATATTACAGAAATACGTATGATTTCGATTGGTTTCATGACAAAAAGCACCTTGAAATTGAGCTCGAAGTAGCACAAATGTTCGATTCTTTGGCAATGTTCAAGAGTATTCTGAGTGTAGTGATAGTGTGAGTTTTAAGGAAACCAGTTATAGGCAGAATGAGGTAGAGTTATTGGTGAATATAGGTAAGCCAATGGCATTAGGTGACAAGGAGAGTAACAGGCAAAGTGGAGGAACAGAAATCAGCAGGAAGGGAAAAAGAGAAAGGAGGGTTTATGAAAATATATTATACCAATAGTCATAGTGCGAGAAATAAGATGGACGAATAGAGATTAGTTGCAAGCGCAGGTAACATTGATATTTTTACCATAACTGAGACGTGGTTTAATATGAAAAATAGGGACATGCCTGCTGAATGTTACATTCAGGGTTTTCAGTTGTTCTAAGTAGACAGAAGTATTGGGAAGGGGGGTGGGGCGGCACTCAATGTCCGTGATCGTTTAAATTGTTGCATAAAAATGGGTATAAAGTCTGAAACACATACTGAGTCTGTCTGGATAGAATTTTCAGAAGGGCACGATAAATTGATTTTAGGTGTGATATACCCTCCCCCAAACTTAGATAGAGACCAAGGAAGACTACTTTGGGAGGAAACTGTTAAGGCTACAATGCATGATAACATAGTAATTCTAGGGATTTCGACTTTAATCAGATTGACTGAAATTTCTTGACTGGGAATTCAGAAGCTAACGACTTCTTAAAAGTAGTTCAGGATTGTTCATTGAGGCAGTTTGTGACATTACTATTAGTATTATAAACAAAAGAAGCACTCAACCACAAAGGTTATACAGTGCTGCAGGGCAGGGAAGGATGTGAGGGGTATTGGGTAGCAAGAGGGAGAGGGATGAGTAGGTTATGGAGTACAGCGGGGCAGTGGATAGTGCTGGGCTAGAGGGTAGCAAGAGACTGAGGTAGAAACTGCTGAGAGGAGTGCTAAAGGTATCATCATCAGAGTTTGTGGAGTAAATCAGTTGCTGCCAAAAAGTCAATGAGAGAGTCCGGATTAAAGGAGGGTCAATCAGCAAGAAGGGAAGGTAAAGAAAGAGCAGCAGAGTGGAGACGACGTTGGAGGAAAATTTTGCGTGCTCGCTGATAGAGTGGGCAGTCCAACAGAATGTGGCTAACAGATACTGGAACCTGATAATTCTCAAAGAGAGGAACAGGGCGCCTCTCCATGATATACCCATGAGTAAGACGAGTGTGGCCGATGCGAAGACGGGAGAGAGTAGTCTCCCAACCTCGACAGTGATGACAAGAAGACGGCCAGTAACCTATACTGTACTCGGTTTAATAGAATGAAGTTTGTTATAGAGCAGATCTGACTAACATTGTTGCCAATGGGTGCGAAGGTGGGTAGCAATTACAGCAAAATAGTCTGTGAATGGAACACCTCTATATGAAACTTGGAGGTCATGTACTGCTGACCGAGCAGCAGTGTCTGCCTGTTCATTGCCCTGTATGTCAGCATGACCAGGGACCCAACAAAAAACAATATCTTTGTGCTTGGTAGAGATACAGCATAACCAAAGTTGGATACGAAGAACTAGGGGATGAGGTGTATCAAATTTTCATATAGCCTGTAAAGCACTAAGGGAGTCTGAAACAAACACAAATGGTGACACAGGCATAGATGCAAAAGGGTAAGTGCTGCAAAAGTGGCATACAATTCAGCAGAAAAAATGCTGCCCAGAAACACTGCTGCAAATCCGACATCGTCAGAAGACTTAGAACCATCTGTGTACACTGTGATGGCATGAGAATGAGAGTGGAAGTGGTCAAGAAAAAGAGAGCGGGAAGCTACCGTAGGCAGTTGGGCTTTCGCGCATGGCAGTGAGAAAGAAGAAACATGAACAGCTGGAACTTCCCAAGGGGGTAGGGAAAAGTGAGATGCTATATGAACATAGAAAGGTGGTAACTGAAGGGAAGACAAGAGTGAATGTAGGTGAAGAGAAAAGAGACAGAGTAAACAGGGGTGACAAACAAATAAAGAATGTTGAAGATCATGAGAGCAAACATAATAGCAAAGGCAATGGGCATCACGGCGATCAGACAAAGATGGAATATTCGCATCTGCATATAGACTCTCAACAGGTGAATAGCAAAAAGCACCAAGGCATTAATGTAAACCCTGGTGATGGAAGGGATTAATCAAGTTTCAACAAAATTAGGGCTGAATGTAGGTGAGGGAGAGTTCAACGAACAGATCCCCATGAAAGAGGAGTGAGGGTTTTAAGAGGGTTCAGCCGGTTGTGACAAGTTGCCTTCAGAGAGGTAATGTGAGGTTTCCCGGATAACCTACGGTCAAAGAGAAGGCCTAGAAACCTGACCGTATCACGTTCTGGGATACATGAGCCACAGAGGTAGAAAGGATGCTCAGAGATGACAGAACGTCTAGTGAAAGTAATTTGGCGAGTTTTAGTACTGGAAAATTTAAACCCATGTGTGGTGGCCCAATTGGAAACACAGTTGATCACATGCTGTAGAGAAACTGCAATGAGTTGACTCTCAGTGCCTGCACAAGCTATAGCAAAGTCATCAACATTGAGTGATGATCAAATATTGGATGGAAGAAGAGAGGCCAAATCATTTATAGCAAGGAGAAAAAGAGTTGTGTTCAGAACACATCCCTGGGGGACACCTTCAGCATGGACAAAGTCCAGGGAGAGTATATTATTAACCCGAACACAGAAATGCCTGTGAGTTAAGAAATTCTTAAGGAAGGATGGTAGATTGCCTCGGAAGCCTAAGGAGTGGGCTTGGGCCAAAATATTATACTTCCAAGTTGTGTCATATGCCTTTTCAAGGTCAAAAAATATGGCATTACGAACATACATATCCAAGTGTAGCAAGGGGTCAATGGTAGAACAGCTCTTACGAAAGCCATATTGACTAGTGGAGAGACTGCTGTGTCTCTCCATATACCACATTAAATGTCGATTTACCAGATGTTCCATCACCTTGCAAACTGCACTAGTAAGAGCAATGGGATGATAGTGGGAGGCATCATGTCCCATAGTACCTGGTTTGCAGAAAGGGAGAACAATGGCAGATTTCCACAGCTGGGAAGAACTCCTTGTGACTGAATAAGATTGTAAGAGGACTGCAAGGGCTGACTTATGTAAATGTTGTAACATCTGAATATGAATGCCATCAGGCCCAGCTGCCGATGATTGGAAAGCTGAGACTGTTGCCTCCCGTTCCAGAAGTGTAAAAGGCACATTATAAGATTCTTCTTTGAGAAAAGAAAAGTCTAAGGGTGCTGACTCTCTAGCAGACTTTGAGGAAAGAAACGAGGGGCATAGATGAAGCCACTGAGAATTATGGACCAGATGATTACCAATTTCAATGGCAACATCAAGAGGGTTTGTTATATCAACACCGGTAACCCGCAGAACAGGAGCCGGGTCAGGAGAGTATTTACTACTCAGTTTCCGTACTTTTTTCCAGACTGCACTCACAGAGGAAGCAGAGGTGATGGTGGAAACATAATCTCGCCAGCAAGTGCATTTATCATCACGGATGACACGGCAAGTGACTGGTTGCTTCTGCTTAAAATCAAAAAGTCTCTCTGTGGTTCTATTGTGCTGGTACCTGTCCCACGCAGCGCGCTTCAAACATACTGTCCAAGCACAAGCAGGAGATCACCAAGCAATGCACTTCTGAGAATGCCTGTCTGAGGTTTGCGGTATAGAATGAGAAGCTGTGGTTAAAACTGAAGACGAAAAGAGATGTAAATGCTCAACAATGGAGGACGAAGAAGGAACCTCAGTAAAAGCAGTTAGTTGCAAGTAAAGGTCCCAATTTGCTTGATCAAATTGCCAGCATGGGATACGAAGAGGTGGTGAATATGAAGAAGAAAGAATGATTGGAAAATGATCGCTGTCATGTAAGTCCGGGAGGACAGACCAGGTGAAGTCTAGTGTAGTGGAGGAAGAGCAGATCAAGAGATCGATGCAAGAGTATGAGTATGAGGATCAAAATGGGTGGGAGTACCCGTATTTAAAACATGGAGGGGGTGAGAAGTGAGAAAAGCTTCTAACTGAATGCCACGGGAGTCACAGTGAGACCCCCCTCCCCCCAGAGGAAATGGTGGGCATTAAAATCACCAAGTAACAGAAGTGGTGGCAGTAAGGATGAAACAAGAAAGGCAATATCCGGGATAGATAATGTCCGGGAAGGAGAGAGATATAAAGAACAGATTGTTTGCCACTTATTCAAGTGGATATGGGCTGCAGTGTAATGCAGTGAAGTATGAACAAAATATGCTGTAAATTGCTTCATAATTGAAATGTTCAAATTTCATTGTTTAAAATATTCATTTGTACTTCATGTTGTAAATTGTTTACTGTAATTTTTACTACCCAATCTATTATTGCTTAGTTAATCTTAAGTTAATTTTAAGCCTGCCCATAATGCTCTGCATACAAGGGGCTTTTGGCATGTACACCAAAATACTATAATTCCTTGTACAACTATGTTTCATGTCCAAATAAAAATTATTATTATTATTATTATTATTATTATTATTATTATTATTATTATTATTATTACTGTAGCCGACAGTACGGAATATCAGTGCGTATAAGATGGGCACTTTCATTAAAGGTTCCATCAGAAAAAGGATCCAAAGAATATAATAAATCATAGCCTGAGATGGGATGCATAACAGCAGAGTGTAATTTCGGTTTTTGTAAGCAAACACCAACAGGGAAAAACCGGGAGAGCAACATCTGAAGCTCACCCCAATTATCTCTGAGGCCACAGATATTCCACTGTAAATAGGTCATGATTGGTAATGAAATAGATACAAGAAATCTGCAGGTAAGGGTACCTAGAGGGGTTAGAAAAATCCACGTGGTGGAAGTGGAAAACGTTCAAGCAGTGAAGGAATGGGAGGCTGCGAAGATAGGAGTTGCGCAGATGGAGGAGAGGGAAGAGGAGGAACAGGAAGTGGATCAGTATCCATTGATGGTTTAGTCTCTTCAATATATTCTGAGATAGCTTCAAGTGTTTTGGAAGACAAAGACGTTGTATGGGAAACAATATTGGAGATGGAAGGAGGAGGGTGAGTAAAGACTGGGACAGCAATGGACTGTACCAAAGTAGGGTGGGAGACAAAAGGATAAAGGGAACTGGAGAAGTGTGGGAGGAGACAGAAGAGGAAGAAACCTGGGAGGGAGCAGAAGTGGAAGAAACTTGGGAGGGGACAGGGGAGGAAGGTACAGTACGAGGAGGAGGGTGAACCTCCACACTTGTAACAGAGCCAGTGAGAGGTGAAGAACCAGGTACAGAGACTGGAAAGGCAAAATGTGAAGGTAGAAGAAGGGAAGGAGGGGTTAAAGGAGATTTGAGCAATGGGGATTTTTTGGACTTTTGAGAAGTAGAGGGGCAATTGGGAGGTGTTGTACGAGGTCTTGTCGATACCGGAACTTGTGAGGGAGAACATGAAGAAATGAGAACAGACTGAGGTGTTGAGGTAAGGATTTCTGAGTCTAGAAAACGAGAATACAACCACAAATACCGCATGAAAACACACCGTGAAGTCGCTGTTTTAAACCAAAAACATTTTTTTTTCCTCATTATGTATTCGTGCTGCAGGATATTTTTTTTATACTGTGCACACTGGCCACTCAGACCCATTCTCTCATATGTAGGCCTGCCAGCTTTCTCCTGCAAGATCTGAAGCCACTAGAATTTTGGCATAATATTACGGGACCAACACTGGCTTGCAAGTCATAATATTACGGGACCGACAGTGAAAGGGTTAAAGTGCTGTTGGGCTAAAAGTAACAACCTACCATATGATCCACTACAGTTTGAAAAGAAAAAGTTAGAATATAATTACAAAGGCATACATGACTCTAATAGTACAGTGGAATGTCTACTTGCAAGTTTAATCCGTTCCATGACCCTGCTAGCAACTGGATTTGCTCGTTTGCAGAGTCAATTATTCTCATTTAAATTAAATGAAATGCAATTAATCCATTCCAGTGGAATTCTGTACTTTAATAACTTCGCTAGTACATATCAACTTCACAGCTTATTTATCATCTCACTTGATCTAATATGACATAATAAACAATATAAATAACATAGAAACCTGATATATACTCTAAAATAAAATATGTAATTCATGTAGTGGTACGGGCGGTGTCGGCAGTGGACGACAGTTTGTCTGGATTGTAGATCAATGGTTTAGAGAACCGACACATTGATAAATTAGACTTCATAATAATCAGTCCCTCAAGGCTGAGGGACTGATTACCTCATTCTCCTCCTGTTCTTCAAGATTCCTTTGTATGGACTGATGAAGCCACTGTGTGGCGAAACGTTTCCTCAATAAAGATACCCAAGAGTTGCACATGTGTCTAATTTATCAGTTTGTTTGGAGACCGGACAAAATACTTCTTGAATAATTTCACTTATATCATTTACACAACTTATTTATTTATCACAGTTTATCTAATATGATATAACAAACAATATAAATAACATAGAAACCTGATATATACTCTAGAATGAATAAAATATGTCATTATACATGTGGCGGCGGCAGCAGCTGACAAGTGTTTGGAGACAGGACAAAATACTCCTTGAATATTTTGCTATCATTAACTCTACGGCTTATTTATCTGTCACAGTTCATCTAATATGACACAACAAACAATATAAATAACATAGAAACCAGATATATACATACTCTAGAATGAATAAAATATGTCATTATATATGTGGCGGTGGCAGCAGCCGACAAGTGTTTGGAGACAGGACAAAATACTCCTTGAATATTTCGTTATCATCAACTCTACGGCTTATTTATCTATCACAGTTCATCTAATATGAAATAATAAACAATATAAATAACATAGAAACCTGATATATACTCTAGAATGAATAAAATATGTCATCATGTAACAGGTGGAGGCGGCCACAACCGCTCCCTCTTCGTTGTGGTAAACACTGCCATCTAGTGACGGCTTTTTGAAGCCGTCTATTATTATAATTATTATTATGCAGTACATTATTATCATATACGTACAACTACCATCCGACTTACGACCAAGCTTGGTTCCGACCAACCGGTCGTAAGTCAAAATGGACGTAAGTCGAACCTTCGAAAATTGCCGACATACTGGGCAGAGCATAATGTCAAACTTTTCCTATATAAATTACCTACATAGTACTGTAATGTAATGTACAATCATTATTTCATTTTTTACCATAATTTACTTCTATTGTTATATTTTAATTATTTATTTACTGTATATAATGTATATATGGTAGTGAACTGTATTGTAAATTTTACATTGCATACAGTATCATATGTTACAGTTATCTTTATGTACTGTCGACACAGTGGAGTGGGAGAATACCAATGGTAGTGTTATCCTGCCAGAATGTAGTATAACCTATACTACCCTATACTACCCTAAGTAAAGAGAAACAACTCTAGAACATGTGTAATATGTAGCTTGACTGGCTGGCCGGGTGGGTGGGTGGGTGGGAGGCCGGGTGGGTGATTGGCTGACTGAATGTGGCTCTCTGTATTTCTCTCTCTCTCTGTATCTCTCTCTCTCTCTCTCTCTCTCTCTCACAGGTACACATAAGTAAAGTTATCATACATAGTATAAATTACCTAGGATAACTCAAATACAGTGGTCCCTCGTTTTTCGTAATTAATCCGTTCCTGGAGGAGCTACTATAAACGAAATTTACGATTTGCGAATCAATTTTTCCCATAAGAAATAATGTAAATACAATTAATCCGTTCCTGACACCCAGAAGTATTAAAACAAAAAATTTTTTTACATGAAATATACATGTAGTACATAAACAATACAATGGGAAATGATGAATGAAACATTAACAGCTTAACACTTACCTTTATTGGAGATTCTTCTTAGTGTATGGGAGACTGGAGGAGGAGAGAGAGTGGATTGTTTATAGTTTGGAAGCGGAATCCCCTTCCAGCAACACCTCAGGTACCAATTGCTTTTCTGGAGTTGCTTGTCTTCTCTGTTTCTTAATGCCACTAGGACCACCTTAAGAGTCACTCTAGTCCTGTCTCACAAAGTAACTGTGGAGAGAACTCTGTTTCTGGCGTCTCTTTAACACTTCCCTAAAATGGCCCAAGACTTTGTCACTGTACATGTTGCCAACATGGCTTGCAACAACCTTGTTAGGGTGATGTTTCTCCAGAAAGCTTTCCATCTTACCCCACATAGTAAAAATCTCTTTAATTTCTGAAGAAGGCACCTTCTTCCATCTCTCTTCCTCCTCCTCTGCAGCAAGATTCTGAGCTGCGATCTGTTGCTCTTCCTGCTGAAGCTCCTGCAGCTCCTCAGTGGTGAGCTCTTCGTTGTGGTCTTCCACCAATTCTTCCACATCCTCCAAACTCACATCCAACCCCATGGAACTCCCCAGTGCCACAATTGATTTTACAACAGACATAGGCTCATCAGGGTCAGTCCCAAACCCTTCAAAATCCCTCTTGTCGACACAATCTGGCCACAATTTTCTCCAGGCAGAGTTCAAAGTCCTGGTAGTCACTCCCTCCCAAGCCATACCTATAAGGGTTATGCAATTGAGGATGCTGAAGTGTTCTCTCTAAAATTCCCTTAGGGTCAAGTGAGTGTCTGTGGTCACAGTCAGGCACCTGTGAAACAATGTTTTTGTGTAGAGTTTTTTAAAGTTTGCAATGACCTACTGGTCCATGGGCTGGAGGAGAGGAGTGGTATTCGGGGGCAAGAACTTTACTGTGATGAACCCAAACTCCTCGAAAATTAGGTCATCCAAGTTTGGAGGATGAGCAGGTGCATTGTCCATTACTAGCAGGCACTTGAGATCCAATTTCTTTTCCAGGAGATACTCCTTCACACTAAGGCCAAACACTTCACTGAACCACTCGACGAAAATTTCCCTCGTGACCCATGCCTTACTATTAGATTTCCAAAACACACACAATTTACTCTTCATAACATTGTTTTTCCTGAACACTCTGGGATTTTCAGAATGGTACACTAGTAATGGCTTCACTTTGAAATCCCCACTAGCATTAGCACAGAACATTAGCGTCAGCCTGTCTTTCATAGGCTTGTGTCCTGGCATTGCCTTTTTCTCTTGTGTAATGAAGGTCCTCTTTGGCATTTTCTTCCAAAAGAGGCCTGTTTCGTCCAATTGAACACTTGTTCAGGTTTAGTCCTTCAGCCTCTATGTATTCTGGAATTCATGCATATTTTTCAGCCACCTTGTGGTCCGACTGGCAGCCTCACCATGCCTTACACACTGTGTATGCAGTATAGTTCTTAAATCTCTCAACCAGCCTTTGCTGGACTTAATTCACTCACATCACCACTATTTGCAGGCAATTCTTTACCAATCGTCATGCAACTGCCTAGCCTTTTCACAAATAATCGAAGTCATAAGAGTATCTCCTGCTAATTCTCATTTATCCACACCAATAATAACTTCTCAACCTCTTCCAGTACTGGTGATCTCATTTTTGTCAGCATAGTTACCCCCTTGAACAACAGCATCCTTGATTTCCTTTTTCTTGGCCACTATGGAACATAAGGTTGTGTAGGGTTTCTTATACATCCTGGCCAGTTCGGCCACACTTGTACCACTTTCATATTGTTCAATGATGGTTTTCTTAAATTCAATCGTATTTCTCACCTTCTTTACCACAGGCTTGGCACTAGGAGCTTTCTTTGGAGCCATGGTAGCTTATTTAGTACTTGCAAGCACTAAAATAAATGGAATATTATGAAATATTTCGCTGGAGCACGTGAGGGGACCTTCGCTCACTGGTAAACAATGCCAGACTGTAAAGTAAAAGGACACAAGTGCAACTAATGTGACATTTATTGTGGCAACGTTTCGCTCTCCAGGAGCTTTATCAAGCTTGATAAAGCTCCTGGAGAGCAAAACGTTGCCACAATAAATGTCACATTAGTTGCACTTGTGTCCTTTTACTTTACATAGTCGGTAATTCTACCAACTTTATTACAATGCCAGACTGGCTGCCGCCACGGCTCATGCTGTGGGTACGCGTCCTGGACGAACTACGACTCGCGAGTCAACTTATGAAAAGTGAGTCCATGTTTATACGAAAATACCCCTATGATTGGCGAAATTTACGATTGCCGGGAACTACGAAAAGCGAGGGACCACTGTAATCCAGACAAAGTGCTATACAGTGGATCTGTGCTCCAGTGCCCTAAATTAATAATATTAATAATAATAATTATTATTATTATTACAATAATACATATGTGCTAATATTAATAATATTATTATTAAACTATAATATAATAATCGTGTCCACTTATTACTTACCTTAAAATATCTGTAGTCTTAATGTAGAGTGAGAGGTGAGTAAACAAGATTAAATGAATAAATGAATGAGTGTGTAGAAGGTTGGCGAGTTATGTAAACAAACGTTGTTGTTGTTACCGGCCCGGACACGAATGATTCCTGTTCACTCTGTCAAGCCGACCAGAAAAACATCTCATATTTGTTACTTTATATGTTTATATGTTATGTAGCATGTTTATATAATTTTGAAAAAGAAATCATAGATGGATTAAGCAAAATGTCTATATCAACGTTTTATACACATTTAATGCGCCTCAGTGATTATTATTGTATTATCATTATTAATATGGCATCTTTGAGACCAATTACACTCTTAATGAGTGGCTCTGAGACAGACAAGCAGACAGAAAGACAGACACAGGTAGACAGACAGACACTCAGGTAGACAGACACACAGGTAGACAGACAGACACACAGGTAGACAGACACACAGGTAGACAGGCACACAGACAGAAAGACACACACAGGTAGACAGAAAGACAGACACACAGGTAGACATAGACACAGGTAGACAGAAAGACAGACAGATAAACAGACACACAGAGATACACAGATATATAGGCAGACAGATACAGACAGGTTTATGTGCAACAGTGAAAACAAATAGAGAGTTCGAGAGTAAGAGCCTTTCTTGCCACAGACTTCATCTTAGGGGCCATGGTGAAATTTACTGTCCAGTTAGTACAGTTAATACAGTATGATGCTGCTGATAGGACAGGGTTACTCAAACTGATGCTGCCTGCATGACGCATTGCCGCCGCGAGTATTGTCAAATATTGTACAGTAGTGTGCATCAGCCGGCCCAGCCCAGCTGCCAGATGCACGGTCGTAAGTCGAGTGGACGTATGTCGAGCAGGTTGTAAGTCGGATGGTAGGTGTATTATTATTATACATTATGCTTGACTATGTTCAAGAGTAAACAAATGATGTCACTGTCCATTCCAGTATGCAGTCGTGAATGGGTTGACATTGTTTATACAATTATTGCAATAAAGCATAACAGTAAATCTTATACAGGTCCGCCATCACAAATCCGGCAGTCAGCTATTCGGTTCCTTCAGTTATTCGGCACTAATTTTGGCTAGCATAATTTAAAATTTCCAGGGTCACCACACCAATCTGCTGGTACTGTTTGGTGGCGCTACTTGCTGCATAAGTCATTCCAATTTCTTTTTCTAAATTTATTGTTTTAACCTGCTTACTTTTAGCCCTAGCCATGGTTCCAATGAATAAAAGAAATGCTTCTCATTATGTAAAGTGCCTACACAGTACATTATCCATTAAAGATAAGGTGACTTTGAAGCCACTGTTGGTTGTCATGAACTCAGTCTCATGAAGCAGGAGAATATGCTTTATTATTACGCAAATATCAACACTACAGCTTATTTAGTAAGTAAGTAAGTTTATTCAGGTATACACAAATACAGTTACATAAAATTATCATACATAGCAGCATATGTGTAGAGAACCTATCACAATTGATCTAATATGACATAATAAACAATATAAATAACATAAAACATGTTAAATACTCCAGAATGAATAATATTTGGCATAACACCAAGAAGTTCGACAGAGTTACAAAGAGGATATGGTAAACAAATACCATTCACCTATCCTTGTCTTGGGGTTTATATTAGAGAAAACGGAGTATAGCACAGGGCTAACTATGATATACACTTGTACTCCACCATAAACATGAAACAAAAAAGTTATTTTCTCTCTATAGATTATCACACATAGCAGCATATGTGTAGAGAACCTAGGATAACCCCAAAAAAGTCAACATGGCTTATTTTTAGTATCTGACTTGGATTACCCATATATGATTTTTGGTAAATATTCGATTCCCAGCCAGGGTAGAAACATTAGGTGTGTTTCTTTACACCTGTTGTCTATGTTTACCCATCAGTAAATGGGTACCTGGGTGTTAGCCGACTAGTGTGGATGTTATCCTGGGACACTGACCTAATTTTCTTGAAATACTCAGCATAACAAGTGCCTTTCTATACAGTAGTATGTCACTGTATACCTGTATACCTTGCCTGTATACCTGTATACCTTGTACATGTACGTGTAGTAAAAAAAGATATTATTATGTATTATTATTATTATTATTATTATTATTATTATATTATTATTATTATTTTCTCAGTTGTTTGTTGGGTTATCTTATTCAAACTTGGGCAATGTATGATGGAAAGATGCTTCTTCACGTACACCAAAAATGAAAGAAATCAGACCATAAATAGCGGAGTTCACTTCTCAGCCATTAGCGGCCGCTTAGCGGTATAATTTTGCATGGTTGTTATGGTTATATTCTCATTTTTTCGGTCTCATTTGATAGAATGGAAGATATATTACAGAAATAGATATGATTTTGATTGCTTTCATATGAAAAGTATCTTGAAATTGCGCTCACAGTAGCGAAAATGTTCTATTCTTTAGCGAAGCTCAAGAGTAAACAAATGACGTCACCGTCCAATACCTGTCCGCCTGCCAGTCTAAATTCCAGTACGGAGTCAAGAATGGATTGACATTATGTATACAATTATTACAATAATGCAGTAGTCTGCATAACAGTAAATCATCTATTTTTTTGTGAATAAAAATTCCAAATGGTAAGCAAGAGTAATATAAGAGGGGCCTGTAGCCGTGACTAATGAACAGAGAAAATGTTATTTTAGTGCCAGGAATGTCTGCATTGTTTATTCTGGACCCTATTTTGAAATTGGCATCTGTTGAAATTTGTGTGAAATCGGCCAAATTGCCAATTTCTGACCACTTTATTGGGTAGTTGAAATAAGTGAATGGGCGGTTTCTTGTACTCAGTTGACAGACTAGAAGTAAATAAGTTTATTCAGGTATACACAAATACAGTTACATAGATTATCATACATAGCAGTGTATGTATAGAGAACCTAGGATAACCCAGAAAAGTCAGACAAAGTGACTTATTTGCAGTACCTGGCTTGGGCTTGCCATATATGATTTTTGGTAAATATTTTTTTTCTCGGTTGTTTGTTGGGCTATCTCATTGAAACTTGGGCAATGTATGATGGAAAGATGCTTCTTAATGTACAACAAAAATAAAAAAGACGGACGATAAATAAGGGAGTTCACTTCTCAGTCATTAGCTGCCTCTTTGCAGTATATTTTCGTATGGTTTTTATGGTTGTATTCTCATTTTTTGGACTCATTTGATAGAATGGAAGATATATTACAGAAATAAACATGATTTTGATTGCTTTCATGACGAAAAGTACCTTGAAATTGAGCTCAAAGTAGCAAAAATGTTAGATTTTTGCCGATGTTCAATGAACTGTGTGAGTCAAGTTGGTTAATTTTATTAACCCTTTGAGGGTCGACAGGCCCTCTCCGAAACTCGTTCTCAGGGTCGGCCAAATTTAAAAAAAAAAAAAAATGATTTTTTCTTATGAAAAGATAGAGAATCTTTTCCCGATCATAAAGACACCAAAAGTTTGAAATTTGATAGAAAACTTACGGAATTATGCTCTCGCAAAGTTAGCGGTCTCGGCGATGTTTACGCATCGGCGATTTTGCCCACTTTGAGCCCCATTTTCGGCCAATTTCACTGTACTAGTCGACAAAAAACATGAATATTTCGCTAGAACTCCATTTTTTCTATCGAATGGGTGCAAGAAACCACTCATTTATGAAATTCAACTATCCAGTACAGTGGTCAGAATTTAGCAATTTTGCCAATTTCACACAAATTTCAAAAGATGCCAATTTCCGAATAGGGTCCAGAATAAACAAGAAAGACATTCCTGGCACTAAAATGACATTTCCTCTAGTCATTATTCACGTCTCAAGGCCCCTCTTATATTCTTTTGCTTTCCACTTTGAATTTTTATTTTAAGATAATATAAGATAAGATAAGATTTCGTTCGGATTTTTAACCCCAGAGGATTAGCCACCCAGGATAACCCAAGAAAGTCAGTGCGTCATCGAGGACTGTCTAACTTATTTCCATTGGGGTCCTTAATCTTGTCCCCCAGGATGCGACCCACACCAGTCGACTAACACCCAGGTACCTATTTGCTGCTAGGTGAACAGGACAACAGGTGTAAGGAAACGTGTCGAATGTTTCCACCCGCCGGGAATCGAACCCGGGCCCTCCGTGTGTGAAGCGGGAGCTTTAGCCACCAGGCCTGTTATGCAGACTACTGCATTAGTGTAAAAAATGGTATAAATATTATTGGTGCACTTGTGAAAGAATATTAGACTCACCAGTTGACGTGTATTGCACGTTTGGGCACGATTTGTTTACTTTTGAAGTTTGGTAAAAATCGAACATTTCTGCTACTTTGAGCTCAATTTCAAGGCACCTTTCTTTGTAAAACCAGTCAAAATCATCTCTATTTCTGTAATATGTCTTCCATTCTATAAAATGAGACCAAGAAAACTAGAATACAACAATAAATACCATACGAAAATACACTGCAAAGTCGCTGATTTATTAAAAAAAAATGGTCAAAGTTTTTTTTTTCTCATTATGCACTGTGTGCTGCAGGATTTTTTTTAGACTGTGCACACTGACCACATAGACCCATTCTTTCATATGAAGGCCTACCAGCTTTCTCCCACTAGATTTGAGGCCGCTAGAATTTATGAGTACTAGTACGTCAAAAACCCCTACACGTAAGACGTACTAGTACGACGAAAACCCTCAAAGGGTTAAGTGTATTCTAACCTAACCACTCTGTAATCTGGCAAACTACAGGTCCCAATGATGCCGAATTTGTGATGGAGGACCTGTATTTTATTTTTTGTGTGAATAAAAATTACAAATTATTTATATTGTAATAATAATAATATGTACATATAATAATATGTATAATAATAATAGTTATTTAATAAATAATAAATAACTATTATTATTATACATATTATTATTATTATACATATTATTATTATACATATTATTATTATACATATTATTATTATTTTTTTTTTTTTTTTATTATCACACCGGCCGATTCCCACCAAGGCAGGGTGGCCCGAAAAAGAAAAACTTTCACCATCATTCACTCCATCACTGTCTTGCCAGAAGGGTGCTTTACACTACAGTTTTTAAACTGCAACATTAACACCCATCCTTCAGAGTGCAGGCACTGTACTTCCCATCTCCAGGACTCAAGTCCGGCCTGCCGGTTTCCCTGAATCCCTTCATAAATGTTACTTGCTCACACTCCAACAGCACGTCAAGTATTAAAAACCATTTGTCTCCATTCACTCCTATCAAAACACGCTCACGCATGCCTGCTGGAAGTCCAAGCCCCTCGCACACAAAACCTCCTTTACCCCCTCCCTCCAACCCTTCCTAGGCCGACCCCTACCCCGCTTCCTTCCACTACAGACTGATACACTCTTGAAGTCATTCTGTTTCGCCCATTCTCTCTACATGTCCGAACCACCTCAACAACCCTTCCTCAGCCCTCTGGACAACAGTTTTGGTAATCCCGCACCTCCTCCTAACTTCCAAACTACGAATTCTCTGCATTATATTCACACCACACATTGCCCTCAGACATGACATCTCCACTGCCTCCAGCCTTCTCCTCGCTGCAACATTCATCACCCACGCTTCACACCCATATAAGAGCGTTGGTAAAACTATACTCTCATACATTCCCCTCTTTGCCTCCAAGGACAAAGTTCTTTGTCTCCACAGACTCCTTATTATTATTATACATATTATTATACATATTTTTATTATACATATTATTATTATTATGATATAAATAATTTGTAATTTTTATTCACACAAAAAATATAAGATTTACTGTTATGCTTTATTGCAATAACTGTATAAATAATGTCAACTCATTCACGACTGCATACTGGAATGGACAGTGACATCATTTGTTTACTCTTGAACATAGTCAAGCAAACGAACATTTCTCCCTCGTTGAGCTCAATTTCAAGGTATTTTTCGTTGTGAAAGCAATCAAAATCATATCTACTTCTGTAATATATCTTCCATTCTATCAAATAAGACCAAAAAAAAAAAAACAACAGAATACAACCATAAAAACTATATGAAAATACCACTAAGGGGTGGCTGATTGCTGAAAAGTGAGCTCCATTATTCATGCTCGAATTTCTTTCATTTTTGATGTACGTTAAGAAGCATCTTTCCATCATACATTGCCCAAGTTTCAATAAGATAATTCAACAAACAAATAAGATACAATTCCCTAGATCAAGAGCAAGAGCCCCTCACCAGCATCAAGGAACCTCCCTTGAGGTCCGCTTGCTTAACCCTTTCAGGGTATGCAGGCCCTCTCCTAAACTTGTTCTCAGGGTTGGAATTTAAAAAAAAAAAAAAAAAAAAAAAAAAAAAAAAAAAAAAAAAAAAAAAAAAAAAAAAAAATTATTTTTTCTTACGAAATGAAAGAATCTTTTCCCAATCATAATGACACCAAAAGTATGAAATTTGATGGAAAACTCACGGAATTATGCTCGGCGATTTTGCCCACTTTGATCCCTATTTTTGGCCAATTCCAATGTACCTTGAGTTTATCTGGAGAGAGTTCCGGGGGTCAATGCCCCCGTGGCCCGGTCTGTGACCAGGCCTCCTGGTGGATCAGAGCCTGATCAACCAGGCTGTTACTGCTGGCTGCATGCAATCCAACGTACGAGCCACAGCCCGGCTGGTCAGGTACTGACTTTAGGTGCTTGTCCAGTGCCAGCTTGAAGAGTGCCAGGGGTCTATTGGTAATTCCCCTTATGTATGCTGGGAGGCAGTTGAACAGTCTCGGGCCCTTGACACTTATTGTATTGTCTCTTAATGTGCTAGTGACACCCCTGCTTTTCATTGGGGGGATGTTGCATCATCTGCCAAGTCGTTTGCTTCCGTTGTGAGTGATTTTCGTGTGGAAGTTCGATACTAGTCCCTCTAGGATTTTCCAGGTGTATATAACCATGTATCTCTCCCGCCTCCATAACTATTTTGCTAGAACTCCATTTTTTCTATCGACTGAGTACAAGAAACCACCCATTTACAGATTTCAACTATTCAATAAAGTGGTCAGAAATTGGAAATTTTGCCCATTTCACTCAAATTTCAAAATATGCCAATTTCCAAATAGGGTCCAGAATAAACAAGACAGATGTTCCTCGCACTAAAATAACATTTCCTCTGTTCATTAGTCATGTCCCCAGGCCTCTGTTATATTTCTTTTGCTTTCCACTTTGAATTTTTATTCTCACAAAAAATAGAAGATTTACTGTTATGTAGACTACTGCATTAGTGTAGAAATGGTATAAATAATATCACCTCACTTCTGAAAGAATATTAGACTCACTAGTTGACGTGTATTAGACGCACGGCATGATTTGTTTACTTTTGAACATTGGCAAAAATCGAACATTTCTGCTACTCTGACCTCAATTTCAAGGTACTTTTCAATGTGAAACCAATCAAAATCATCTCAATTTCCATAATATGTCTTCCATTCTATAAAATGAGACCAGGAAAACTAGAATACAACCATAAATAGCATACGAAAATACACTGAAAAGCCGCTGTTTTAAACCAAAAACTTGGTTGGAGTTTTTTTTCTCATTATGCACTGCGTGCTGCAGGATTTTTTTTTATACTGCCCACACTGACCACATAGACTCATTCTTTAATATGTAGGTTTACCAGCTTTCTCTCGCTAGATTTGAAGGCATTAGAATTTATGAGTACTAGTACGGCACCAACCCTGGCGTGCAAGCCATACTAGTATGGCACCAACCCTGAAAGGGTTAATGAAAATTTTGCTCGCGTATGAAAGCAAAAAATCAACCCATCAACTGCTCGTATTTGGAAAAAGTCACACGTGGACGCACTCGCAAGTAGAGGTTCCGCTGTGTTTAATTTAATATTGATGAATATAATAATAATAACAATAATAATAAAAATAATAATAATACAGAACGAATAATAAACATCTTTCTATGCTGAAAAATGTGTGGATTGCACAAGAGAAAATGAATTAGCAATCATTCAGGAATACATTAACATAGTGAATTTTAGCAGCTGCAAATTTCCAACAACACTTAAATTTACTAACAGAACATGGACCCTTTGACCAGCGATATTAATCCGTTCCTGAAGTTAACATTAATAAAAATTATCTTTAGTCGAGTTAATTTTCCCCATAAGAAATAATGGAAATCAAATTAATCCGTTCCTGACACCCCAAAGTATTGAAAAAAAAAAATTTCCCACATGAAATATTAATTTTTTAAAAACACAAAATGAAAAGACTGCACAGTTTTCATGACACTTACCTTTTAGAAATTTGGGGATGACTGATGGGTTTGGGGGGAGGGGGAGGTTTATCTTCTTTGTGTTTAGAAGGGGAATCCCTTCCATTAGGATTGAGGTACAAGTTTTTTTTTCCGGTTACTTCCCTTTTTTTTTAATGCCACTAGGACAGCTTCAAGTCATGGACCTTTTGTCCCCAAAAAATATCTGCCACGAGGCCGTACCCCGTTCCTTTATACATTTTAAAGTGTTTTACAAAATTGTCATGTACAGGTTCCAACACCTTGCAGAGCTGTGCAGGTGATTTTATCCCTAAAAATTTGCACTTTAAGCCACATTGCACAGTTTTTCCTTTAAACTTAAATAGGCAATTCTTCAATTTCTCTATCCCCTCCTCCGAAGCAGTTTCCTCAGGTGTGGCCTCATGCTGATGAAGATGATCTAGCAGCTCATCAGTGGTTAGTTCTTCATTGTCCTCCTCCAACAACTCTTCCACATCCTCCCCACTAACCTCCAACCCCAAGGACTTCTCCAATGCCACAATGGATTCCTAAACTGGCATAGGATTCTCAAGGTTAGCCTCAAACCCTTCAAAATCCATTTTGTCTACACATTCTGGCCACAGTTTTTTCCAAGCAGAGTTCAAGGTCCTCTTAGTCACTTCCTCCCAAGCCTTACCTATAATGTTTACACAATTGAGGATGGGTAAAGTCATCTTTCCAAAACTCTCTTAGAGTCAGTTGAGTTTCTGAGGTCACTACAAAGCACCTTTCAAACATAGGTTTTGTGTACAGTTTCTTGAAGTTGGAAATGACCTGCTGGTCCATGGGCTGCAGGAGAGGAGTGGTATTAGGAGGCAAAAACTTCACCTTAATGAAGCTCATGTCCATAGAACGTCGCTCTACCAAGTCTGAAGGTCTAATTTCTTTTCAATTAGGTAATTTTTCACAGTGGGGGCAAATGCATGGTGTAACCAGTCATAGAAAAAGTTCCTAGTGACCCTGCCTTACTGTTTGCCCTCCACAGCACACACAAATTAGCCTTGACGACATTGTTTTTCCTGAACACTCTGAGAGTTTCAGAGTGATACACCAATAAAGGTTTCACTTTGCAATCACCACTAGCATTGGCACACATCAACAGAGTAAGCCTGTCTTTCATAGGCTTATGTCCTGGGAGTGCCTTTTCCTCCTCAGTAATGTACATCCTGCTTGGCATTTTCTTCCAAAATAGGCCTGTTTCGTCACAATTAAACACTTGTTCAGGTTTTAATTCTTCACTGTCTATGTACTCCTTGAATTCCTGCACATATTTTTCAGCCGCTTTGTGGTCCGAACTGGCAGCCTCACCATGCTTTATCACACTATGAATGCCACTACGCTTCTTAAATCTCTCAAACCAACCTTTGCTGGCCTTAAATTCACTCACATCACCACTAGTTGCTGGCATTTTTCTAATTAAATCCTCATGCAACTTCCTAGCCTTTTCACATATGATCGCTTGAGTGATGCTATCTCCTGCTATCTGTTTTTCGTTTATCCACACCAATAAGACTCTCTCAACATCTTCTATCACTTGCGATCTCAGTTTCGAAAACATAGTTGCACCTTTGGCAAGAACAGCTTCCTTGATTGCCGTTTTCTTGCCCACAATAGTAGTGATGGTTGACTGGGGTTTACTATACAACCTGACCAGCTCGGGGACTCGCACTCAACTTTCATACTTAGCAATGATCTCTTTCTTCATCTCCATAGTAATTCTCACCCTTTTTGCTGTAGGGCTGGCACTAGAAGCTTTCTTGGGGCCCATGGTGACTTATTTTGCAGGTGCAATCACTACAAAGGCTGTGATAATATGAAATGTTCCAATTGTATGTTTGGAAGCGACCGCTGTGGCTGGCTGGTTTGTAAACACTGGCACCCATGGGACAAGTGAGGCGCGCTCAGGCCAAAGTGGACGCATCTCGAACGGAACGAATAGCGTTGGTCGGGTTTTTTAGTGCTAGTCGAGGCAAAATTTTTGGCGTTAAAATGTATCGCTAGTCGGATTTATCATTAATCGATGCCATCATTGGTCTAGAGTCCACTGTACTTTGTTAGGTAAGAGAGACAATGATATAAATAAACATTCAGCAATTAAGCAGTTCTAAAACATTCACCACAGACATTTATCACAACATTTATGATGTATATATTATGAGAGATCAAGCTACTTCACTACAATGCTAAGTCACCAACATCAGCAGTGAGTTATCCAGGAAGGAAGGTGACTTAATTTATAGTGTCCTCACCTATATACTGAGGGACTGGTGATTGTTCTCTGGCACAGATGAAATATTGGGCATTTCCTTACACCCACTGCTCCTGTCACCTAGCAGTAAGTTGGTACAGTGAACCCTCGGGTAACGATTTTAATCCGTTCCAGAGAGCTTGTCCTTAACCAATTTTATCGTTAGCCAAATTAATTTTCCCCATAAGAAATAATGGAAATCCAATTAATCCGTTCCTGCTGTCAAGAGGCTTGACAGAATAGTACTTCAATGTGATGCTATTATCAAATCTACGGCTTATTTATTTATCATAATTCATCTAATATGACATAATAAACAATATTAATAACAAAGAAACATGATATATACTCTAGAATGAATAAAATATGTCATAATGTATGTGAGGAGAAAGTGCTGGAAGTGTTGTTGTTGGGTTTATAAGGGCCACTGAGAGAAGCCGTAGAGGCTTCTGCCGCCACCAATATCCACAAACAATATATATACATAATTTATAAATAAGAAATATTTACATTTTAATTGATAAATAAGAAATATTTACATTTTAATTTATAAATAAGTAAGTTTATTCAGGTATACATAAATACAGTTATGTACAAAGATTATCATACATAGCAACATTTGTGTAAAGTACCTAGGATAACCCAAAAAAGTCAGAGTGACTTACGTATTTCCATTGGGGGGTCCTTTTATATTTACACTTTTATATTTACATTTACCTTGGAGGAGATGTTAGTTTAATTAGTTTGATGGAGGAGATGCTGGCAGAGGTTTAGAGTGGTAGAAGATGCGTAGCAGGCCGGCGTATGTTCAGCAGCCCGATACACATACAACAACATTAGAGAGTTACTTTCGTGTCGTTTTTCTATCGCTTACTCGCTTAACTTACTTGCTACACTGTTAATTCTACACTTTATCACTGGTTGGCACTATAGCCTTTATCGATACCTGCTGCATTAGTATCATACATATCACAGAATCAGTGAATCACTGCAGAAGGCACATTCACCCCTCTCTCTTCCTCCTCCACTTTGGTACTTTGCTACAAGTTTTTTCTTGAATATTATTGTGTTTCTTTCCCTTTTTATCACAGGGCTGGCACTAGAAACTTTCTTTGGGGCCCCCATGGTTTCTTAAACATAGCTGAATTGATACTTTCTCTGTCCTATTACTACCTCAAAATTTTTTTAAAAAATATCAATTGATATTACTTACTAAAATTAATAATTCGCATTTTTACTATAATTTCAATTTACTCTCAATATTTTTGACATTTAATAACCCATTACTTGTCAAATTTACCCTTTTTCCCGTTTTTAATACCACATTTACATCTTAGAGAAACTTTAATTTACCTTGTACTGCCAAATAACCTCAAGTATAACTACCAGTGCAATATTGAATGAAATAAACATTACTTTTTAGCCTGGTGGCTAATGCTCTCGCTTCACACGGCGAGGGGCTGGGTAGAAACATGGACTGTTTCTTTTCCACCTATTGTCTATTTTTCCCCATCAGTAAAAGGGGTACCGGGTGTTAGTCGACTGGTGTGCGTCGCATCCTGGGACATTGACCTAATTTGCCCGAAATGCAGAGCATAACAAGGGACTTTCTATATAGTAGTATGTCATCGTTGTCGCTAGGACTGTATACCTTGTACGTGGACCCCCGCATAGCGACCTTAATCTGTGCAAGAGGGCTGGTTGTTATGCGAAATGTTCGGTATGCGAATGAATTTTCCCCATAAGAAATAATGGAAATTTAAATTAATCCGTGCAAGACACCCAAAAATATGAAAAAAAAATTTTTTTTTCCACATGAAATATACATTTTCCTACACACAAAGAGAAGGATACATGCACAATAGTAGAGTAGTACATGCACAATATATATTGTGCATGTCTACTCTACTAAATGAAGAATAAATGACACTTACCTTTTTTTGAAGATGCAGCAATGACTGATGAGACACTGTGTCCTTGGAGTGTCTTTTCCTCCTGAGTACTGTAGGTCCTGTTTGGCATTTTCTTCCAGAACAGGCCTTATCACACTGTGTATGCCACTACGATTCTTAAATCTCTCAAACCAACCTTTGCAGGCTTTAAATTCACCAATATGAGCACTAGTTCCAGGCATTTTTTCCTGTTCACCTGGGTGTTAGTCGACTGGTGTGGGTTGCATCCTGGGAGACAAGATTAAGGACCCCAATGGAAATAAGTTAGACAGTCTTCGATGACACTGACTTTTTTGGGTTATCCTGGGTGGCAAATCCTCTGGGGTTAATTGTTTCTTGGTATTCTCAATAAGCCACACCAACAACGGTGCTACAGCAGCAGCAGCAGCTGACGGTGGTACAGCAGCAACAGACGATGCTACAGCAGCAACAGACGATGCTACAGCAGCAACAGACGATGCTACAGCAGCAACAGACGATGCTACAGCAGCAGCAGACGATGCTACAGCAGCAGCAGATGATGCTACAGCAGCAACAGACGATGCTACAGCAGCAGCAGATGGTACTACAGCAGCAGCAGCAGCTGACGGTGGTACAACAGCAGCAGCAGCAGCTGACGGTGGTACAACAGCAGCAGCAGCTGACGGTGGTACAGCAGCAACAGACGATGCTACAGCAGCAGCAGACGATGCAACAGCAGCAGCAGACGATGCTACAGCAGCAACAGACGATGCTACAGCAGCAGCAGACGATGCTACAGCAGCAGCAGACGATGCTACAGCAGCAGCAGACGATGCTATAGCAGCAGCAGACGATGCTACAGCAGCAGCAGACGGTACTACAGCAGCAGCAGCAGCTGACGGTGGTACAACAGCAGCAGCAGCTGACAGTGCAGCAGCAGCTGACGGTGGTACAACAGCAGCAGCAGCTGTACCACCAATAGTAGCGATGGTTGATTGGGGTTTATTATACAACCTGGCCAGCTCGGAGACACGCACTCCACTTTCATACTTATCAATGATCTTTTTCTTCATTTCTATAGTAATTCTCACCCTTATTGCTGTAGGGTTGGCACTATGGTCACTTATTTTCCAGACAAAATCACCAAAAACACTGTAATAATATGAAATGTTCCGATTGTATGCTTGGATGTTACCGCGGAGGCTGGCTGGTAAACAATGCCAGCGGTGGAACATGTGAGCGTGGCTCAGGCTGCACATTGGACGCGTCTCGGACGAAGGGCAGTGAGCGGGTTTTTGGGCGGTATGCGAGGCAAAATTTTTGCGATCAAAGCATCCGGTATGCGGATTGTACGGTATGTGATGCGTACGGTATGCGGGGGTCCACTGTACATGTACTTGTAGTAAATAAAGATATTATTATTATTACAAAAATTTTATTAAACACCATATTTACTACCAGAAGAAGAAGAAGAAGAAGAAGAAGAAGAAGAAGAAGAAGAAGAAGAAGAAAATGAGGATTCAGGTTAAGTCAAGGGTGTTCTGAAGTTTGGAGCATTTTACAATGTAGTGGGAGAGGAAGGCATCTACAGAGACGAAGCCAGGGCTAAGGTTCATACAAGGAAAGTTGTGTACAGTGGACCCCCGCATAGCGAACGCCTTGCATAGCGAACAATCCGCATAGCGAACGCTTTGTTCGCTGAAATTTTGCCCCGCATAGTAGACAAAAACCCGCTCAGCGAACTTCGTCCGAGACGCGTCCAATGTGGGCCCTCAGCCAGCCTCACATGTGCCGCCCGTCCCATTGTTTACCACCTAGCCTCCGCGGTAACATTCAAGCATACACTCGGAATATTTCGTATTATTACAGTGTTTTCGGTGCTGTTTCTGGAAAATAAGTGACCATGGGCCCCAAGAAAGCTTCTAGTGCCAACCCTGTGGTAAAAAGGTGAGAATTAGTATGGAAATTAAGAAAGATTTTGAAGGGTTTGGGCTAACCTGAGAAGCCTATGCCAGTTGTGGAATCCATTGTGCCTACTTCAAAAATTAAGGAAATGTGTGCACAGTGGGTTGAACTGCAAACCTTTATGGATGAAAATCACCTTGACACAGCTGTTGCAAGCCGTGCTGGTGACTATTTCAATGACAATGTTATGGCCCATTTTAGGAAAGTCTTGAAGGAACGGGAGGTACAGAGCTCTATGGACAGATTTGTTGTGCGACAGAGGTCCAGTGACTCTCAAGCTGGTCCTAGTGGCATTAAAAGAAGAAGGGAAGTAACCCCAGAAAAGGACTTGCTACCTCAAGTCCTAATGGAAGGGGATTCCCCTTCTAAACAGTAAGAAGATAATGCTCTCCCCTCCTCCCATCCCATCAATCATCACCAGATCTTCAATAAAAGTAAGTGTCATGTAATTGTGCATGCCTTTTTCAGTTTGTGTGTACTAAAATTAACATTTTTTTGTGGTAAAAAAATTTTTTTTTCATACTTTTGGGTGTCTTGCACGGATTAATTTTATTTCCATTATTTCTTATGGGGAAAATTAATTCGCATAGCGAACATTTCGCATAACGACCAGCCCTCTTGCACGGATTAAGTTCGCTATGCGGGGGTCCACTGTATTAGAGAGGATTCAACTAAACGGCGACTGTTCGAGTTGGAAGTAGGGAAGACAGTTTTAACAGAAGACCAGTCAATAGGATGGCGTCTGGTTGTCTTTGGTGTGGACGTTTCGCCATCCAGTGGCTGGCTGGATGGCGAAACGTCTACGGTGGGGATGCCCGGGTGTTGTGCATGTGTCACTTCATCCTGTCGGTATTATATACATTTGTTGTACTACTACTACTACTACTACTACTACTACCTCCACCTCTTCCTGCCTATATATAGCCGTCCTGCTCCACCTCTGTTAGTGTGACTTTGTCAATGGTCCAAGTCGGACTGAAACGTCGTCGTAAGCTTCTCTCTTTTATGTGCGGGTTATTTGTGTATCGTTCCAGTCACGGTATTGTGCCTTTTTGTTATTTATTTTTGGAGACTTCAACATCAACCTTGGCCTACTAGATGATCAGCCTGTAACTGATTTCATCAACAATATGAACAACACACTTCTCATACCAACAATAACTAAACCAACCAGGCTCACTGAAACAAGTGCAACCATAATAGACCACATATGGACCAATATACTAGCCCCCCTTAACCCTTTGAGGGTCGACAGGCCCTCTCCGAAACTCGTTCTCAGGGTCGGCCAAATTTCAAAAAAAAAAAAAAAATTATTTTTTCTTATGAAAATATAGTTTTTTTTTTTCTAAACATTATAGGCTAAACAAAAAAATTTTAACGTCAATACTTACCGAGATATGGAGGCGTGAAATTTGCCAAAATTGAACAACATATGGTAACATCGCTGACTGCCGTCACCCGGTATTTTTCTATTTACTTTTTTATGTACTATTTTCAATTATTTTTCAATTTTTCTTTTTCTGAGTAACTTTTATGGCCTCTGAGGCCAACATGATCAGTATTTTGTAAGTTATTTCTTTTTCAATACTACACAATAAGGGCGTAAACACTGTTGTCATTATTTTGCTTACAGAAAATATTTACACAAACAAACGATATGAAATGTTGTTTATTACTATTTTTCTATATTTTATATGCACATATACAGTCACAGGGAATGTTTCTAGAAGTTCTGAAGCCTGTGGAACTCTTTGAAACATGGTGTCATGCACAGTGGTGTTTTACACTCCTCACACATAAAACGAGTGTCTCTGCGTTGTTGTGTGCGTTTTTTTGTATGTGCACAGACGTAACACCTCTTCTGAGCCTTTTTCTTCAAAGCAGTAGCAGGCAGTTTTACCAGGAAGTGATCACCATGCTTCAGACGAGCAGGTAGTTGTTGATAATTTGGTGGGCGGTCAATTGCAGGTGCTGTTCCTTGGTACTTGAATACTATTTGTCTGATGACAGACAAACAGAATTCGCCGTACTGTGGTTTGTTTCTGGTGCTCATCTTATACATATTATAAGCATTGAGCATGGAAATGTCCAGAAGATGGAAAAACAGTTTGAAGTACCACTTATAACTCTTGCGAACACAATCAGCAAACCCAATCTGCATGTCACATTTGTCCACTGAACGCATGTTTAAGGTGTAATCAATCACAGCTGCAGGTTTTAGAATGGGTTCATTTCTCTCTCTATGCTGCCTGACACTGTCTGCCATTTCATTAGGGTGAATTGATGACAACAGTGTGACATCTCGTTTGTCATGCCACCGAAATGCCATGATGTCATTGGCAGCAAACGCCTGCGCCTCACCTCTACGAGTGCCAGCGTCAAACCTGGGCATATGTTTCCGATTTGCACGCACTGTGCCACACACATCTGTCATGTTCACTCGCAAAAAATCACTGAGTGAGGGGCTTCTGTACCAGTTATCTGTATATAATATATGCCCCTTACCAAGGTATGGTTCTATCATTGTTCGAACCACATCACCTGAGATGCCCAATAACTTCCTGGTATTTTGCAATGTATAACTTCCAGTGTACACAATAATATCCAATACCAGACCACTGTAACAATCACAAAGCACAAACAACTTTATACCAAAGCATTTCCTCTTGCTTGGTATGTACTGCTTGAAAGAGAGTCTTCCTTTGAACAGAATCAAAGACTCGTCAATTACAAGCTTCCTGAAGGGATAAAAATGCGTACTGAATTTCTGTTTCAGATACACAAACACATTCCTAATCTTATATAACCTGTCAGTTCTGTCAGGCCTGGTTTTATCTGAGAAGTGAAGCATACGTAACATTAGCACAAATCGATTCACTGGCATTATATATCACTGAAACCTGGTGTTGCAATCAGGGGGTCTGTTGACCAGTATGATTTCACTTTGTGCTTATACACATGTGGCATAAGCATTATTGTGGCAAAGAAAAGATACATCTCAGCCACAGTTGCCTCCTTCCACTGGTGTAGACGTGATTTTGGTGAAAGTAATGTGTTTGCCATGGTGTACTCGTAGTATGTGTTGCTTTCCATGACAATACTTTTCATCAGTGGTTCGTCAAAGAATAACTCGAAACATTCCAGTTCAGTGGCATTGTTCCCAAGTGCACAAGATGGCCGTATTCCACTTTGGCTGCCATCAAACTGGTGGGGATTTGGAACAAAATTGACAGCTTCCTGCCAATCCCAGGTGCGGTCTGCTGGTGGGTACTGGACAATGACAGGTGGTTGTGGTTGTGGAGGTTGTGGAGGTTGTGGTTGTGGAGGTTGTGGTTGTGGAGGCTGGTGTGGTGGGTGAGTGGGGGATGGTGGCCTTTGTTCTAGATCAGCTGAGGCAGCGGCGTGGGTGGCAGTGTGGGTGGCAGCATGGCCCACTGCTGGTGCCTCACCGCCGGCACCACTACCACCACGCACATTTTCCATCCCAATTGCAACAGTATCTTCATCATTTTCACTGTCTGTTCCTGTTGTACAGCCACGGGATGTACTCCGAGATACACTCCTTCCCCTTGGTATAACATATGGCACACTACCAGAGTGCATATATCGTCGTATATACTGACGCTTCACTGGGGAATATTGCACTTCACTATCACTACTGGAACTAGTTTGAAGAGCTTGTAGTTCATATTCACTATCACTATCATCACCCATGCTCTCATCTGAGTCTGGGATTTGGGAAAATAGAAGTTTCCTCTTGGGTTCTGGAACAATTGAACGTGAACAAGAGGGCCCAGCACCAGAGGTGGAAGGCTGAGGGTTGTCTGGGTTTTCCTCACTATTACCGATATTATGGTCATTAGTTTCGGTCAAAACCTCACTAAAACCACGAAACTCATCTTCACCGGCACTTCCATCACTATTAGAACTGTCACTGGGGAACAAAAGTGTCCCAATTCGCCGAGGAGTGAGGAGCTTCTTACCGCGAGGCATGGTGGACATTGTTTACTAAGAGGGCATTCCCACAATGCACCACTGGGTCCCAGATTTTTTTTCTACTGCGCACACCGACCACGCAGACCCATTCTCTCACACCTAGGCCTACCAGCCTTTTCGCGTGAGATTTGAGGCCACTAGAATTTATGCGTACTAGTACGTCAAAAACCCCTATGCATAAGACGTACTAGTACGACCAAAACCCTCAAAGGGTTAAATCAGGGATAATCACAGATAGCACTACAGACCACTACCCTACCTTCCTCTTGACAAACATTAGTAAACCACCACTTGAATACAACAAAGTCTCATTTAGACTCCATGATGAGACCTCAATAAGGAAGTTCACAGCTGACCTAGAGACTGTTGACTGGCCTACAGAATTCTCCAAGGCCAATGGTATTGACGACTGGACAGACATTTTTCTTAACAAACTACTTAGACTATACAACAAACATTGTCCTATAAAAACGAAGAAGATCACAAACAAACGGCTTGGTTGCCCATGGCTAACCAGCACCATTCTGAAATCCATTGATAAGAAACACCAATATGAAAAGCAATATAGACAGGGCTTAATACACAAAGATATTCTTAAACACTATTCATCAGTCCTCACCAAAGTAATAAAGCCAAACAACTATACTACTCCAGTAGATTCACTGACACAAGAGATATAAAAAAGACCTGGAAAACACTCTCAGATTCTAGGGACCCACAAACTGAAAAAAAACAAGAATATTGTCCTAACTAAACCTAATGAAACACCACTGCAACCCACCGACACAGCTAACAAGATAAACGACTTCTTCTCAACCATAGGTTCTAATCTCGCCAATAAAATCCCACGTACCAATGCCCATGCCGGGGACTACCTAGTTGGGAATTTCCCCAAAAATTTCCCTTTTATCTTGCTCCAAGC
>NC_069467.1:26673597-26694730 GCF_026875155.1 Cherax quadricarinatus
TAAAGATAACTGTAACATATAAACTGTATGCAATGTAAAATTTACAATACAGTTCATCCCAAATTATATACATTATATACATTTAAATAAATAATTAAAATATAACAATAGAAGAAAATTATGGTAAAAAATGAAAATAATGATTGTACATTACATTACAGTACTATGTAGGTAATTTATATAGGAAAAGTTTGATATTTGCTCTGCCCAGTATGTCGGCAATTTTCGAAGGTTAGACTTACGTCCATTTTGACTTACGACCGGTTGGTCGGAACCAAGCTTGGTCGTAAGTCGGATGGTAGTTGTACGTATTATGATAATAATGTACTGCATAATAATAATTATAATAATAGACGGCTTCAAAAAGCCGTCACTAGATGGCAGTGTTTACCACAACGAAGAGGGAGCGGTTGTGGCCGCCTCCACCTGTTACATGATGACATATTTTATTCATTCTAGAGTATTATATCAGGTTTCTATGTTATTTATAGTTGTTATTATTTCATATTAGATGAACTGTGGATAGATAAATAAGCCGTAGAGTTGATGATAACGAAATATTCAAGGAGTTATTTTGTCCTGTCTCCAAACACTTGTCGGCTGCTGCCACCGCCACATATATAATGACATATTTTATTCATTCTAGAGTATGTATATATCTGGTTTCTATGTTATTTATATTGTTTGTTGTGTCATATTAGATGAACTGTGACAGATAAATAAGCCGTAGAGTTAATGATAGCAAAATATTCAAGGAGTATTTTGTCCTGTCTCCAAACACTTGTCAGCTGCTGCCGCCGCCACATGTATAATGACATATTTTATTCATTCTAGAGTATATATCAGGTTTCTATGTTATTTATATTGTTTGTTATATCATATTAGATAAACTGTGATAAATAAATAAGTTGTGTAAATGATATAAGTGAAATTATTCAAGAAGTATTTTGTCCGGTCTCCAAACAAACTGATAAATTAGACACATGTGCAACTCTTGGGTATCTTTATTGAGGAAACGTTTCGCCACACAGTGGCTTCATCAGTCCATACAAAGGAGAATCTTGAAGAACAGGAGGAGAATGAGGTAATCAGTCCCTCAGCCTTGAGGGACTGATTATTATGAAGTCTAATTTATCAATGTGTCGGTTCTCTAAACCATTGATCTACAATCCAGACAAACTGTCGTCCACTGCCGACACCGCCCGTACCACTACATGAATTACATATTTTATTTTAGAGTATATATCAGGTTTCTATGTTATTTATATTGTTTATTATGTCATATTAGATCAAGTGAGATTGATAAATAAGCTGTGAAGTTGATATGTACTAGCGAAGTTATTAAAGTACAGAATTCCACTGGAATGGATTAATTGCATTTCATTTAATTTAAATGAGAATAATTGACTCTGCAAACGAGCAAATCCAGTTGCTAGCAGGGTCATGGAACGGATTAAACTTGCAAGTAGACATTCCACTGTACTATTAGAGTCATGTATGCCTTTGTAATTATATTCTAACTTTTTCTTTTCAAACTGTAGTGGATCATATGGTAGGTTGTTACTTTTAGCCCAACAGCATTTTAAACCCCTTTCACTTTTCGGTCCCGTAATATTATGACTTGCAAGCCAGTGTTGGCCCCGTAATATTATGCCAAAATTCTAGTGGCTTCAGATCTTGCAGGAGAAAGCTGGCAGGCCTACATATGAGAGAATGGGTCTGAGTGGCCAGTGTGCACAGTATAAAAAAAATATCCTGCAGCCGAATACATAATGAGGAAAAAAAAAATGTTTTTGGTTTAAAACAGCGACTTCAGGGTTTGTGTTTTCATGCGGTATTTGTGGTTGTATTCTCGTTTTCTAGACTCAGAAATCCTTACCTCAACACCTCAGTTGTTCTCATTTCTTCATGTTCTCCCTCACAATTTCCCGGTATCGACAAGACCTCGTACAACACCTCCCAATTGCCCCTCTACTTCTCAAAAGTCCAAAAAATCCCCATTGCTCAAATCTCCTTTAACCCCCCCTTTCCCCTTCTTCTCCCTTCACTTTTTTCCCTTTTTCCAGTCTTCTGTTACCTGGTTCTTCACCTCTCACTGGCTCTGTTACAAGTGTGGAGGTTCACCTCCTCCTCGTACTGTACCTTCCTCCCGGGTCCCCCCCCAAGTTTCTTCCACTTCTGCTCCCTCCCAGGTTTCTTCCTCTTTGTCTCCTCCCAAAATTCTCCAGTTCCTTTATCCTTTTGTCTCCCACCCTACTTTGGTACAGTCCATTGCTGTCCCAGTCTTTACTCACCCTCCTCCTTCCATCTCCAATATTGTTTCCCATACAACGTCTTTGTCTTCCAAAACACTTGAAGCTATCTCAGAATATATTGAAGAGACTAAACCATCAATGGATACTGATCCACTTCCTGTTCCTCCTCTTCCCTCTCCTCCATCTGCGCAACTCCTATCTTCGCAGCCTCCCATTCCTTCACTGCTTGAACGTTTTCCACTTCCACCACGTGGATTTTTCTAACCCCTCTAGGTACCCTTACTGCAGATTTCTTGTATCTATTTCATTACCCAAACATGACCCATTTACAGTGGAATATCTGTGGCCTCAGAGATAATTGGGGTGAGTTCAGATGTTGCTCTCCCGGTTTTTTCCCCGTTGGTGTTTGCTTACAAAAACCGAAAATACACTTGCTGTTATTTCATCCCCTCTCAGGCTATGATTTATTATATTCTTTTGGGTCCTTTTTCTGATGGAACCTTTAATGAAGTGCCCATCTTATACGCACTGATATTCCGTACTGTCGGCTACAGTAATAATAATAATAATAATAATAATAATAATAATAATAATAATAATAATAATTTTTATTTGGACATGAACATAGTTGTACAAGGAATTATAGTATTTTGGTGTACATGCCAAAAAGCCCCTTGTATGCAGAGCATTATGGGCAGGCTTAAAATTAACTTAAGATTAACTAAGCAATAATAGATTGGGTAGTAAAAATTACAGTAAACAATTTACAACATGAAGTACAAATGAATATTTTAAACAATGAAATTTGAACATTTCAATTATGAAGCAATTTACAGCATATTTTGTTCATACTTCACTGCATTACACTGCAGCCCATATCCACTTGAATAAGTGGCAAACAATCTGTTCTTTATATCTCTCTCCTTCCCGGACATTATCTATCCCGGATATTGCCTTTCTTGTTTCATCCTTACTGCCACCACTTCTGTTACTTGGTGATTTTAATGCCCACCATTTCCTCTGGGGGGAGGGGGGTCTCACTGTGACTCCCGTGGCATTCAGTTAGAAGCTTTTCTCACTTCTCACCCCCTCCATGTTTTAAATACGGGTACTCCCACCCATTTTGATCCTCATACTCATACTCTTGCATCGATCTCTTGATCTGCTCTTCCTCCACTACACTAGACTTCACCTGGTCTGTCCTCCCGGACTTACATGACAGCGATCATTTTCCAATCATTCTTTCTTCTTCATATTCACCACCTCTTCGTATCCCATGCTGGCAATTTGATCAAGCAAATTGGGACCTTTACTTGCAACTAACTGCTTTTACTGAGGTTCCTTCTTCGTCCTCCATTGTTGAGCATTTACATCTCTTTTCGTCTTCGTTTTAACCACAGCTTCTCATTCTATACCGCAAACCTCAGACAGGCATTCTCAGAAGTGCATTGCTTGGTGATCTCCTGCTTGTGCTTGGACAGTATGTTTGAAGCGCGCTGCGTGGGACAGGTACCAGCACAATAGAACCACAGAGAGACTTTTTGATTTTAAGCAGAAGCAACCAGTCACTTGCCGTGTCATCCGTGATGATAAATGCACTTGCTGGCGAGATTATGTTTCCACCATCACCTCTGCTTCCTCTGTGAGTGCAGTCTGGAAAAAAAGTACGGAAACTGAGTAGTAAATTTACTCTCCTGACCCGGCTCCTGTTCTGCGGGGTTACCGGTGTTGATATAACAAAACCCTCTTGATGTTGCCATTGAAATTGGTAATCATCTGGTCCATAATTCTCAGTGGCTTCATCTATGCCCCTCGTTTCTTTCCTCAAAGTCTGCTAGAGAGTCAGCACCCTTAGACTTTTCTTTTCTCAAAGAAGAATCTTATAATGTGCCTTTTACACTTCTGGAACGGGAGGCAACAGTCTCAGCTTTCCAATCATCGGCAGCTGGGCCTGATGGCATTCATATTCAGATGTTACAACTTTACATAAGTCAGCCCTTGCAGTCCTCTTACAATCTTATTCAGTCACAAGGAGTTCTTCCCAGCTGTGGAAATCTGCCATTGTTCTCCCTTTCTGCAAACCAGGTACTATGGGACATGATGCCTCCACTATCATCCCATTGCTCTTACTAGTGCAGTTTGCAAGGTGATGGAACATCTGGTAAATCGACATTTAATGTGGTATATGGAGAGAACAGCAGTCTCTCCACTAGTCAATATGGCTTTCGTAAGAGCTGTTTTTACCATTGACCCCCTTTCTACACTTGGATATGTATGTTCGTAATGCCATATTTTTTGACCTTGAAAAGGCATATGACACAACTTGGAAGTATAATATTTTGGCCCAAGCCCACTCCTTAGGCTTCCGAGGCAATCTACATCCTTCCTTTAAGAATTTCTTAACTCACAGGCATTTCTGTGTTCGGGTTAATAATATACTCTCCCTGGACTTTGTCCATGCTGAAGGTGTCCCCCAGGGATGTGTTCTGAACACAACTCTTTTTCTCCTTGCTATTTAAATGATTTGGCCTCTCTTCTTCCATCCAATATTTGATCATCACTCAATGTTGATGACTTTGCTATAGCTTGTGCAGGCACTGAGAGTCAACTCATTGCAGTTTCTCTACGCATGTGATCAACTGTGTTTCCAATTGGGCCACCACACATGGGTTTAAATTTTCCAGTACTAAAACTCGCCAAATTACTTTCACTAGACGTTCTGTCATCTCTGAGCATCCTTTCTACCTCTGTGGCTCATGTATCCCAGAACGTGATACGGTCAGGTTTCTAGGCCTTCTCTTTGACCGTAGGTTATCCGGGAAACCTCACATTACCTCTCTGAAGGCAACTTGTCACAACCGGCTGAACCCTCTTAAAACCCTCACTCCTCTTTCATGGGGATCTGTTCGTTGAACTCTCCCTCACCTACATTCAGCCCTAATTTTGTTGAAACTTGATTAATCCCTTCCATCACCAGGGTTTACATTAATGCCTTGGTGCTTTTTGCTATTCACCTGTTGAGAGTCTATATGCAGATGCGAATATTCCATCTTGTCTGATCGCCGTGATGCCCATTGCCTTTGCTATTATGTTTGCTCTCATGATCTTCAACATTCTTTATTTGTTTGTCACCCCTGTTTACTCTGTCTCTTTTCTCTTCACCTCCCATTCACTCTTGTCTTCCCTTCAGTTACCACCTTTCTATGTTCATATAGCATCTCACTTTTCCCTACCCCCTTGGGAAGTTCCAGCTGTTCATGTTTCTTCTTTCTCACTGCCATGCGCGAAAGCCCAACTGCCTACGGTAGCTTCCCGCTCTCTTTTTCTTGACCACTTCCACTCTCATTCTCATGCCATCACAGTGTACACAGATGGTTCTAAGTCTTCTGACGATGTCGGATTTGCAGCAGTGTTTCTGGGCAGCATTTTTTCTGCTGAATTGTATGCCACTTTTGCAGCACTTACCTTTTGCATCTATGCCTGTGTCACCATTTGTGTTTGTTTCAGACTCCCTTAGTGCTTTACAGGCTATATGAAAATTTGATACACCTCATCCCCTAGTTCTTCGTATCCAACTTTGGTTATGCTGTATCTCTACCAAGCACAAAGATATTGTTTTTTGTTGGGTCCCTGGTCATGCTGACATTACAGGGCAATGAACAGGCAGACACTGCTGCTCGGTCAGCAGTACATGACCTCCAAGTTTCATATAGAGGTGTTCCATTCACAGACTATTTTGCTGTAATTGCTACCCACCTTCGCACCCATTGGCAACAATGTTAGTCAGATCTGCTCTATAACAAACTTCATTCTATTAAACCGAGTACAGTATAGGTTACTGGCCGTCTTCTTGTCATCACTGTCGAGGTTGGGAGACTACTCTCTCCCGTCTTCGCATCGGCCACACTCGTCTTACTCATGGGTATATCATGGAGAGGCGCCCTGTTCCTCTCTTTGAGAATTATCAGGTTCCAGTATCTGTTAGCACATTCTGTTGGACTGCCCACTCTATCAGCGAGCACGCAAAATTTTCTCTCCCAAAGTCGTCTCCACTCTGCTGCTCTTTCTTTACCTTCCCTTCTTGCTGATTGACCCTCCTTTAATCCGGACTCTCTCATTGACTTTTTGGCAGCAACTGATTTACTCCACAAACTCTGATGATGATACCTTTAGCACTCCTCTCAGCAGTTTCTACCTCAGTCTCTTGCTACCCTCTAGCCCAGCACTATCCACTGCCCCGCTGTACTCCATAAACCTACTCATCCCCCTCCCTCTTGCTACCAATACCCCTCACATCCTTCCTGCCCTGCAGCACTGTATAAACCTTTGTGGTTGAGTGCTTCTTTTGTTTATAATACTAATAGTAATGTCACAAACTGCCTCAATGAACAATCCTGAACTACTTTTAAGAAGTCGTTAGCTTCTGAATTCCCAGTCAAGAAATTTCAGTCAATCTGATTAAAGTCGAAATCCCTAGAATTACTATGTTATCATGCATTGTAGCCTTAACAGTTTCCTCCCAAAGTAGTCTTCCTTGGTCTTATCTAAGTTTGGGGGAGGGTATATCACACCTAAAATCAATTTATCGTGCCCTTCTGAAAATTCTATCCAGACAGACTCAGTATGTGTTTCAGACTTTTTTACCCTTTTTTTATGCAACAATTTAAACGATCACGGACATTGAGTGCCGCCCCACCCCCCTTCCCAATACTTCTGTCTACTTAGAACAACTGAAAACCCTGAATGTAACATTCAGCAGGCCATGTCCCTATTTTTCATATTAAACCACGTCTCAGTTATGGTAAAAATATCAATGTTACCTGCGCTTGCAACTAATCTCTATTCGTCCATCTTATTTCTCGCACTATGACTATTGGTATAATATATTTTCATAAACCCTCCTTTCTCTTTTTCCCTTCCTGCTGATTTCTGTTCCTCCACTTTGCCTGTTACTCTCCTTGTCACCTAATGCCATTGGCTTACCTATATTCACCAATAACTCTACCTCATTCTGCCTATAACTGGTTTCCTTTTAAAAATCACACTATCACTACACTCAGAATACTCTTGAAAAATTGCCAAAGAATCGAACATTTGTGCTACTTCGAGCTCAATTTCAAGGTGCTTTTTGTCATGAAACCAATCGAAATCATACGTATTTCTGTAATATATCTTCCATTCTTTCAATTAAGATCAAAATAACAACTATAAAACCCATATGAAAATGTACCGCTAAGGGGTGGCTAATGGCTGAGAAGTGAACTCCGTTATTTATAGTCTGATTTCTTTCAATTTTGGTGGATGGTAAGAAGCATCTTTCCACCATACATTGCCCAAGTTTCATTAAGATAGTTCAACAAACAACTGAGATCCAATTCCCTAGATCAAAAGCAAGATCCCCTCACCAGCATCAACGAACCTCCCTTGAGGCACACTCACATCTTGAAATTTCACTCACATTTGGAAGTAAAAAATTGACTGAGCGACTGCTCGTATCTTGAAAAACTCGCACATTGGGGCACTCGTAAGTAGAGGTTCCACTGTATGTATTTTATCGCTTTAAATTAAATGTCATAACATATTATGGGTGGGCTGACCTGGCTAGCTATCATACCTCCCAAACCTGACTTCATACAAATAAAACTCACCTCTCAGCCTACATTAGGACTAAAAATTTATTGTGAAAGTAAGCAATGAGTGTACTCTGTGTATACAGTAAGGCCCGCTTTTCGGCGTTTTGCCTTATGGCATTCTCCTAATACGGCGATGTCAAATTATGACCAAAATTTGCTATACGGCAAGCGGTCTTTTTAAATATGGCGCCCCACCGGTTTGTTTACATTTTCCGTTACCACATCTATTATGTCAGGAAACTTTCCAAAATTTCAAGTGTTTTAAAGTTACTGCATATTTCATATGTACTCTGATAATTATACTTATGTGTACCTGTACTTAAATATACTTACACACTGTGCTGGTGTGCAGGTACACATTAAAATCGCTAGGTCTCTCTCTATTCATGACGCCAATACTACGCAATAATAATCACTCTTGGGCACACTAAATGTCTTATTTTACATCAATATAGGCATTTTCATTAATCCATCTATGATTATTTTCCTCAAAATTATATATGAAACCCCTTACATAGCATATAAACATGATACATACACTCAGAATAAAAAATTGATGTAAATATGAGATTTGTTTACAAAGCAACTGTGTAGGTAGTGTCGGAAGAATTATGTTTTCTCTAGTCAAAACACTGGGGGGTAACTGTAGAAAAATATTCTTTTCGTATGCCTTTACTCTATATATAGCAATTCATGACCCTTGTGGGTTTAGTGCTTTTTATAATAATAAAAATAATTATTATTATTTTTAATAATAATAATATTATTATTATTAATATTAATAATAATAATAATAATATTATTATTATTATTATTATTATTATTATTATTTATTATTATTATTATTATTATTACAGTGGACCCCCGGTAACGATATTTCTTCACTCCAGAAGTTTGTTCATGTGCCAGTTTCTGACCGAATTTGTTCGCATAAGAAATATTGTGAAGTAGATTAGTCCATTTCAGACCCCCAAACATACACGTACAAATGCACTTACATAAATACACTTACATAATTGGTCACATTCGGAGGTAATCGTTATGCGGGGGGGTCCACTGTATTATTATCTTCATTCACTCTAAAAATGGTGTGTTGCTGTTTGTTTATTCTGAACTAACTTGTACAACTTGTACACAATGTAAGAGTATTTGTATTGAGGTAATTATTATTAAAATAAAAAAATATTGAGGTAAATGTTTTACAAACTTACAAATGGACGTGAATGAACTAAAAGTAGACACATACTAATACGCATTTTGCCTGACCAAGTGATCGTCCACTACCTGTTCAGTTTGTGTTCTTACATTGTCTCAACTCTGTATCTCGTTCTCTCTCTCGTTTACTCTTTCATTAACTAGTTGGCTCTCATTGACGATGGCGTCTAAGGTTAGCTGTAATAAAAAGAGAAAGTCGTAAGCCTCTTGCTTTAAGTGCCAAGTTAGAGGATGATGGTGTGCCATTTTGATTTTATTCAATAAACACCCTGCCCCCTCACCTTCACACATTAATATTAATATTTGAAAGGGAAATAATAAGTGTACTCTGTGTGTATCTTACCTTTTATTGTGGTTTTAATGCCTATTTCTATTGCTAACTTAATATAAGTTAGTGTAAACTTGTTGTCTGGCATTTATTGCATATTTTATATGCTCTGATTTAAAAATACTTGTGGAGCCGGGTGGAGGGACAACATTACATTTTCTCTGCTCAGCCATCAGAGAAACGTGTATGAATCTGCGTTTGGCCCAGCCACTCCCCACTCCGCTTTTGTTTACAATTTTCGGCATGAATTATTCATTACTTCTACCTTCGTTTATGATGGCATCTAAAGGTAGTTGTTGGGAATGTTTAAAATTTCAGTGAACAAGGCATGTTGATGCTAATAATATGGCTCTGGGCCACAGTGTGGGTTTAGTCGGTAGGTGTAGCCCAGGCTACACCTACCGGCTGCCTACGCTGACTTTAAAACAAAAAAATTTCTACTCCCCTCTCTTCCTATATTAACCCTTTGGGGTTTTGGTCGTACTAGTAATTCTTACGCGTAGGAGTTTTTGATGTACTAGTACGCATAAATTCTAGCGGCCTCAAATCTCGCGCGAAAAGGTGGTAGGCCTAGGTGTGAAGAGAATGGGTCTGCGTGGTCGATGTGCGGGGTTTAGAAAAAAACTGGGACCCAGTGGTGCATTGTGGGAATCCCCTCTTAGTAAACAATGTCCACCATGCCTCGCGGTAAGAAGCTCTCACCCCTCGGCGATTGGGACACTTTTGTTCCCAGTGCAGTTCTAATAGTGATGGAAGTCCCAGTGAAGATGAGTTTCGTGGTTTTAGTGAGGTTTTGCCCGAAAACTAATGCCCATAATATCGGTAATAGTGAAGAAAACCCAAACGACCCTCAGCCTTCCACCTCTGGTGCTGGGCCTCGTGTTCACGTTCAGTTGTTCCAGAACCCAAGAGGAAACTTCTATTTTCCCAAACCCCAAAGACTCAGATGAGAGCATGGGTGATGTAGTGATAGTGAATATGAACTACAAGCTCTTCAAACTAGTTCCAGTAGTGATTAGTGAAGTGAAATTTTCCCCCAGTGAAGCGTCAGAAATTCGACGATTATGCGCTTGGGGTAGTGTGCCATATGTTATACCAAGGGAAGGAGTGTATCTCGGAGTACATCCCGTGGTGTACAACAGGAAAGACAGTGAAAATGACGAAGATACTGTTGCAATTGGGATGGAAAATGTGGTGGTGGTAGTGGTGCGGCGGTGAGGCACCGCAGTGGGCCATGCTGCCCCCCACGCTGCCACCCACGCTGCTCCCTCAGCTGATCTAAAACAAAGGCCACCATCCCCACTCACCCCCAAAACCCCAGCCTCCCAACCACAACCTCCACAACCACCTCCACAACCACAACCTCCACAACCACAACCACCTGTCATTGTCCGTACCACAAGCAGACCGCACCTGGGAATTGGCAGGAAGCTGTCAATTTTTTTCCCAAATCCCCACCAGTTTGATGACAGCCAAAGTGGAATACGGCCATCTTGTGCACTTGGGAACAATGCCATGAACTGAATGTTTCAATTTTATTCTTTGACGAACCATTTGATGAAAAGTATTGTCATGGAAGCAACACATACTACGATTTACACCATGGCAAAAACATTACTTTCACCAAAATCACGTCTACACCAGTGGAAGGAGGCAACTGTGGCTGAGATGTATCTTTTCTTTGCCACAATAATGCTTATGCAATGTGTATAAGCACAAAGTGAAATCATACTGGGTCAACAGACCCCCTGATTGCAACACCAGGTTTCAGTGATATAATGCCAGTGAATCGTTTTGTGCTAATGTTACGTATGCTTCACTTCTCAGATAAAACCAGGCCTGACAGAACTGACAGGTTATATAAGATTAGGAATGGTTTGTGTATCTGAAACAGAAATTCATTACGCATTTTTATCCCCTTTAGGAAGCTTGTAATTGACGAGTCTTTGATTCGTTCAAAGGAAGACTCTCTTTCAAGCAGTACATACCAAGCAAGAGGAAACGCTTTGGGATAAAGTTGTTTGTGCTTTGTGATTGTTACAGTGGTTGGTATTGGATATTATTGTGTACAATGGAAGTTATACATTGCAAAATACCCGGAAGTTATTGGGCATCTCAGGTGATGTGGTTCGAACAATGATAGAACCATACCCTTTGGGAAGGGGCATATATTATATACAGATAACTGGTACACAACCCTCACTCAGTGATTTTTTGCGAGTGGGAACATGACGATGTGTGTGGCACAGTGCGTGCAAATCGAAAACATATGCCCAGGTTTAACGCTGGCACTCGTAGAGGTGAGGTGCAGGCGTTTGCTGCCAATGACATCATGGCATTTCGGTGGCATGACAAACGAGATGTCATACTGTTGTCATCAATTCACCCTAATGAAATGGCAGACAGTGGCAGGCAGCATAGAGAGAGAAATGAACCCATTCTAAAACCTGCAGCTGTGATTGATTACACCCTTAACATGCATTCAGTGGACAAATGTGACATGCAGATTGGGTTTGCTGATTGTGTTCGCAAGAGTTATAAGTGGTACATCAAACTGGTTTTCCATCTTCTGGACATTTCCATGCTCAATGCTTATAATATGTATAAGATGAGACCCGAAACAAACCACGTATGGCGAATTCTGTTTGTCTGTCATCAGACAAATAGTATTCAAGTACCAAGGAACAGCACCTGCAAAATTGACGCCCACAAAAATTATCAACAACTACTGTCATCTGAAGCATGGTGATCACTTCCTGGTAAAAAATGCCTGCTACTGCTTTGAAGAAAAAAGGCTCGAAGAGGTGTTACGTCTGTGCACATACAAAAAAACGCACACAACAACGCAGAGACACTCGTTTTATGTGTGTGAGGAGTGTAAAACACCACTGTGCATGAACCATGTTTCAAAGAGTTCCACAGGCTGCAGAACTTCTAGAAACATTCACTGTGACTGTATATGTGCATATAAAATATAGAAAAATAGAATAAACAACATTTCATATCGTTTGTTTTTTGTAAATATTTTCTGTAAACAAAATAATGACGACAGTTTTTTACGCCCTTATTGTGTAGTATTGAAAAAGAAATAACTTACAAATACTGATCATGTTGGCCTCAGAGGCCATAAAGTTACTCAGAAAAAGAAAAATTAAAAAATAATTGAAAATAGTACAAAAAAAAGTAAATAGAAAAATACCGGGTGACGGCAGGTCGGCGATGTTACCATATGTTGTTCAATTTTGGCAAATTTCACGCCTCCATATCTGGTAAGTATTGATGTTTAAAATTTTTTGTTTAGCCTATAATGTTTAGAAAAAAAAAATCTATTTTTTCATAAGAAAAAAATATTTTTTTTTTTTTTTAAATTTGGCGACCCTGAGAACGAGTTTCGGAGAGGGCCTGTCGACCCTCAAAGGGTTAAGACTACACATATTTTAAGGTAAATAATGAGTGTACTGTATGTGCATTTTACCTCTTGGGATGTTTTAAATATAGTATATTAAGTATGAGACGGGGAGCCAGTGCTTACTACACCTGGGCTACCTGCACCTGACTTCCTACAAATAAGTACTACTCGCCTCTCTCCCTACATTAAGATTACAAATACTTTAAGATAAGTAATGAATTTACTGTGACTGTGTTTTATCTTTGTGTTGTTTTTAATGCCTAGTTCTATTACTAACTTAATATAATTTAGTGTAAACTTGTTGTCTGGCATTTATATGCATTTATAAATAGAAAAAAATGGAGTTCTGCCTTCCGGCAATGTCTGCTTTCCGGCGACAGCCTGGAAACCTAACCGCCATATAAGTGGGGCCCTACTGTACTTTACTTTTAATTTTTTTAATGCCTTAATATATGTTAGTGTAAACTTGTTATCGGGCATTTATATGCATTTGTAAGTGGAAAAAATGGCGTTCTGCTTTCCAGCAATGTCTGCTTTCTGGCAGTAGCTTGGAACTTAACCTGCCTATAAGTGGGACCCTACTGTATATACTCCCTCCTCCACCTCTCCTTTTTGTAAGTGTGACTTTGTAAATGGTCCAAGTTGGACTGAAATGCCATTATAAGCTCCTTTCTTCTATGTGTGGGTTAGTGTATTGTTCCTGTCATGGTATTGTGCCTTTATTTATTATTTGCCGTATTCCATGGACAGTCTGTCTACCAGCTAGCATGCAGAATTCACCTCCATCATCATCACTGCTCTAACACCCTTACTTTACCTTCCCTCCTAGCTTACAGCCTCACCTTTGATGCAGACTCTCTCTTGATTTTTTGACAGCAATAGATTTATTACAAAATCTTTGATAATACTTCCTTTAGCACTTCTCATAGCTCATTCTAACTCTACCTCAGTTATACTCTCCACCCTTGCTTGTCTCTTATCAAACAAGCACCCCCTGCCCTGCAGCTCTGTATGACCTTTGTGGGTTTAGAGCTTGGTTTTGATTATAAAAATAATAGCAATAAGAATAACACAAGTAAACTAGTCAGTAAATGTTGCAAAAAAACACGATTCTAAAGCTTAGAGATCTCCAGTGAACACTAGAAAGGACTGCCTTCTAGCATCCAGCCTGTTACTGGATTTTCGTAACAAGTAATCAGTATCCTTGTCCAATTATCCATTAGAATTCAGTATGATTCAATAGTGCTTCAGGATTACAACTGGTAGGCTACTAACTAGAGAAATTAAATTTAATAAATTTATTAAGTCTAGAGGTATATTATCAGATTAAATTAAATTAAATTAATCACAGTAATCAAAATAATATCACTTCTCTCGCTTACAATATTATTGTGCTGAAAGCACATATCACATTTATAATTCTTAAGTACCGTCTGGTACATTAACATTTAATAAGATATTACAAATATGTACAAGTAAGTTTGTGTGTATGTGTGTAAGTGCTCTACGTAGTTCGTTATGTCTCAAGACTCGACTAGACTTAAACAAGTGATGACAAAGTCCTCAAATAAACTAACTTCTTGACCAACTGGCAATCAGAACAGTCTGCTTGAACAACAAAAAGAATGCTAAGCCCAATAGCAATATAACAAGCAACTGCGACACAATCAGGATCAAGGAGATAATATAACGACACTAAGTAGGGACCATCAGCAGATCCTCCACGAAAGTCATAAAACTCCTATAATACTGAATCTAAGTTCAGCATAAGAAAATCACCGACTGTGATAATACACAGATACCAGTACAAATTAGGTCAGAAGCTATAGCTCTGGACCTGAGATGCTCAGAGTGTCTATGAGAGACAACCTCAGTACAATGTCGAAAATCACTAAGTCTATACAATGTTCTGTGAACAGAGTTCTACAGAATTAACAAGAATAAGGAGACAGACCATCTGTCCAACCACCAAGAGAGTCTAGACCAGACTGAATACTTCAGGCGGGTGAGGACACCCCCCCCTCGATCACGTGATAGCTGCGTGGACAGCTGTCGCCCAGCAACAACGAGAAGCCGGCAGTCTAACAAGCCACAAGCGATAATTACAGTAGTTAGACAATCAAGACTTGAACTGAGCACATAATATGTAACATCCTACCTAACAAAGGAAGCTAAGTCAAATAACAATATAAAGCAATACATTTACGATTTAGCTATTATCGCAAATATAAGCAATATAAAAATTATATGAAAAGGTGATAATTATATATATATTACATTATATTCATAATCATAATATACATTATATATATTGCAACCCATTCAGTGGTTGCAACAGTAAAATAGTACATCACTTAGTGAGGAGAGGCTGTATTGCAATAATATTCTTCTTTCAATGCACCAGCCACACTCCACTGAGGCAGAGTGGCTCAAAAAGAAAAAAGTTTCTTTTTTTTAACTTTACTATTGTTTACGGAAGAAGGGGTTACTAGCCTATTGCTCCCGGCATTTTAGTTGCATCTTACGACACACATACCTTATGCAGGAAGAATTCTGTTCCACTTCCCCATGGAAATGAAGAAATCAACAAGAACAAGAACTTGTAAGAAAATAGAAGGAAACCCAGAAGGGTGTGCATATATATGCTTGTACATGCATGTGTAGTGTGACCTAAGTGTAAGTAGAAGTAACAAGATGTACCTGAAATCTTGCATGTTTATGAGATAGAAAAAAGACACCAGCAATCCTACCATCATGTAAAGCAATTACAAATTTCCATTTTACATTCACTTGGCAGAATGGTAGTACTCCCTGGGCAGTTGCTCTCTACCATCCTGCTGCCACAGTATGGTAGTACCTCCCTGGACAGTTGCTGTCTACCAACCTACTACCACAGGAGGTTAGTACCTCCTGGACAGTTGTTTTCTACCAACCTACTACCACAGGATGGTAGTGCCTCTCTGGACATTTGATGTCTACCAGCCTGTTACCACAGGACAGTAGTACCTCCCTGGATAGTTGCTGTCTACCAACCTACTACCACAGGACAGTAGTACCTCCTGGACAGTTACTGTCAACCAACCTGCTACCACAGGATGGTAGTACCTCCCTGGACAGTTGCTGTCTACCAACCTACTACCACAGGACAGTAGTACCTCCCTGGGTGGTTGTTGTCTACCAACCTACTACCACAGGATGGTAGTACCTCCCCAAACAGTTGATGTCTACCAGCCTACTACTACAGGATGGTAGTACCTCCTGGATGGTTGCTGTCTACCAACCTACTACCACAGGATGGTGGTACCTCCTGGACAGTTGCTGTCTACCAACCTACTACCACAGGACAGTAGTACCTCCCTGGGTGGTTGTTGTCTACCATCCTACTACCACAGGATGGTAGTACCTCCCCAAACAGTTGATGTCTACCAATTACTACCACATGATGATAGTACCTTCCTGGACAGTGGCTGTCTACCAGCCTTCTACCACAGGACAGTAGTACCTCCTGGACAGTTGCTGTCTACCAACCTAATACCACAGGATGGTAGTACCTCCCTGGATGGTTGCTGTCTACTAACCTACTACCACAGGATGGTGGTACCTCCCTGGACAGTTGCTGTATACAACCTACTACCACAAGATTGTACAACCTCTCTGGATAGTTGCTGTCTACCAACCTACTACCACAGGATGGTACTACCTCCTTCGACAGTTGCTGTCTACCAACCTACTACCTAGGAATAATAATACAATAAGTATTATTATAATGATACCATTGCTATGTTAGATAATTATTTTGTTCATATTTATTTTTATTACAACCCAGGAGCAACAGGCCTGTTACCCTGGGTGTAAAGGAGAGAAAGGAGCAGAACAAACACGCTGAATGACTTGGAATTAAAATTTTCCTTCAAGTGCAAGTAAGTATTTACAAGTATGTACACTATGTACAGTTGGAAATGTGTACAACATGGTAAATCAAGAGGCAAAGACACAGCCTGGAGACAGAATGGACAAACCGTGTTCAGCCAGCTCTAGAATGGAAATGACAAGGGTGGAAATGTGAGTGGTGACCACGGCACCTCCACAATAGTCAGACCCACCTTCTCATTGGCTGAACCTAAGTACTGATCTGACAATTGTTGACTGTTTTGGTCGTATATATATGTCTTATGAGCAACGGTTGTTTGGCGTATTAATACGCCAAAATTGTAGCAGCTTAAAATCAAGCAGGAGAAAGCTGGTAGGCCCACATGTGAGAGAATGGGTCTCCATGGTCATTGTGCACCATATAAAAAAAATCGGGGAGCCAGTGGTGCATTGTGGGAATGCCATTTCAGTAGTCCTTGTTCATCATGCCTAGCAGTAAGAAATATGTGACTCCTCGGAAAATCTGGGACTCTTCTTTCCCAAGTGATGCTCTGACACAGATGGAAGTGTCGGTGAAGATCAGTTTCATGGTTGTTAGGGGTTTATGACCAAAAGCATTCCCCATGATACCAGAAAAATGAAGGAGAATGAAGAATGAAGGAGAATGAGAGAGAGAATGAGGGAGGAGAATGAGGTAGAGAATGAGGGAGAAAGATAATTAGGTAGGAGGGTGGAGGGGAAGTGAGCATCCGACCCATTGTTTTGACAGGCAGTATGGGGAGTGTGTACTGATACAGTATGTCATTTTGACAGCTGACTCAGCGCATTTAGAAGCTCACACAACACAAGCTTGCCGAAGATAATAGCAGTTATATGAAAGTGTCCAGTGACTATATATGTGTATATGTATTATAGAAAACCAGAAGGAAGGAAAGAATGAATAAATTAAGAAAGAATGAAGACAAAGAAAGGTAGGTAGGAAGGAATAATGACACATTTACCTAGGATAAAATACCTAACAACAACTCTCTGCTACTTCTATGAAGAAAAATGCTCAGACAAGGTGTTTTGTCTGTGCACAAACAAAAATCACCCCAAAAAAATGCAGAGAGACTCGTTTTATGTATGAGAAGTGTAAAACACCATTGTGTATGAAACCATGTTTCAAAGAGTTCCACAAGCTGCAGAACGTCTAGGAACATGTCCAGTGACTGTACATTTGTATATATATTATGGAACAATAGTAATAAAAAAATTTTTGTATTGTTTGTGTAACCAAGTTTTGTAAACAATACAATGGACCCCGCCTTACGATATTAATCCGTTTCCTGAGAGCTCATTGTATGCCAAAATTATCATAAGGCGAATTAATTTTCCCCATAAGAAATAATGGAAATCAAATTAATCCGTTCCTGACACCCCAAAGTATGAAAAAAAAAAAATTTTTTCCACATGAAATATCAATTTTAATACACACAAACTGAAGAAGACATGCACAATTACTACTCTACTAAGAATAGAATACATGACACTTAAGTTTTATTGAAGATCTGGTGATGATTGATGGGATGGGAGGAGGGGGGAGAATGTGGAAGTTGTTGATGTTTAGAAGGGGAATCCCCTTCCATTAGGACTTGAGGTATCAAGTCCTTTTCCGGGGTTACTTCCCTTCTTCTTTTAATGCCACTAGGACCAGCTTGAGAGTCACTGGACCTCTGTCGCACAACAAATCTGCCCATAGAGTTCTGTACCCACCCATTCCTTTTAAGACTTTCCTGAAATGGGCCATAACAAATTGTCATTGTACAGGTTGCCAACACGGCTTGCAGTAGCTGTGTCAGGGTGATTTTCATCCGCAAAGGTTTGCAGTTCAATCCACTTTGCACACATTTCCTTAATCATTGAAGTAAGCAACTTCCTCAATTTCTCTCTCCCCTCCTCTAAAGCAGTTTCCTCAGGTCTGGCCTTGCTGTTGAAGATGATTAGCAGCTCATCAGTGGTTAGTTCTTCATTGTCCTCCTCCACCAACTCTTCCACATCCTCCCACTAACTCCAACCCCAAGGGCTTCCCCAATGCCACAATGGATTCCACAACTGGCATACACTTCTCAGGGTTAGCCTCAAACCCTTCAAAATCCCTTTCTTCTACACATTGTGGCCACAGTTTCTTCCAAGCAGAGTTCAAGGTCCTCTTAGTCATGCCCTCCCAGCCTTACCTATAAGGTTTTACACAACTGAGGATGCTAAAGTGATCTTTCCAAAACTCTCTTAGAGTCAATCGAGTGTCTGAGGTCACTTCAAAGCACTTTTGAAACATAGCTTTTGTGTAGAGTTTTTTGAAGTTTGAAATGACCTGCTGGTCCATGGGCTGCAGGAGAGGAGTGGTATTAGGAGGCAAAAACTTGACCTTAATGAAGCTCATGTCCCCACAAAGTCGCTCTGCCAAGTCTGAAGGATGACCAGGAGCATTGTCTAATACCAGGAGGCACTTAAGGTCAAATTTCTTTTCCATTAGGTAATTTTTCACAGTGGGGGCAAATGCATGGTGTAACCAGTCATAGAAAAACTCCCTAGTGACCCATGCCCTACTGTTTGCCCTCCACAGCACACACAAATTAGCCTTGATGATATTGTTTTGCTGAACACTTGGGAGTTTCAGAGTGATACACCAATAAAGGATTCACTTTGCAATCACCACTAGCATTAGCACACATCAGAAGAGTAAGCCTGTCTTTCATAGGCTTATGTCCTGGGAGTGCCTTTTCCTCCTGAGTAATGTAGGTCCTGCTTGGCATTTTCTTCCAGAACAGGCCTGTTTTCATCACAATTAAACACTTGTTCAGGTTGCAGTTCTTCACTGTCTATGTACTCTTTGAATTCTTTCACATATTTTTCAGCCGCTTTTTGGTCCAAACTGGCAGCCTCACATGCCTTATCACACTATGTATTCCACTACGATTCTTAAATCTCTCAAACCAACCTTTGCTGGCCTTAAATTCACTCACATCACCACTACTTGCAGGCATTTTTCTAATTAAATCATTCATGCAAACTTCTAGCCTTTTCACATATGATCGCTTGAGAGATGCTATCTCCTACTATCTGTTTTTCTTTTTATCCACACCAGTAACAGTCACTCAACATCTTCTATCACTTGCGATCTCTGTTTCGAAAACAAACTTGCACCTTTTGCAAGAACAGCTTACTCATACTTCCGTTTTGCTGGCCAAGATAGTAGCGATGGTTGATTGGGGTTTTGTATACAACCTGGCCAGCTCCGAGACATGCACTCCACTTTCGTACTTAGCTATTATCTCTTTCTTCATTTCCATAGTAATTTTCACCCTTTTTACCACAGGGTTGGTACTAGAAGCTTTCTTGGGGCCCATGGTGACTTATTTTGCAGCTACAATCACTAAAAAACACTGTGATAATATGAAATGTACCGAATGTATGCTTAGATGCAACCGCACTGGCTGGCTTGTAAACACTGGCACACACGGGGCAGCTGAGGCCACGCGGGACACGTCCTGGACGAATCACATGAGGCGATGCAAAATTTTTGCTTTCAAATGCTTTGTATGGCGGATTTAATGTAATGCTATGTGTTCGTAAGGCGGGGGTCCACTGTATATTGACAATTATGTTTGCGCACTTATTGTGTTGTATACGAGTGTATATATGTGCATTGCACCTTACTTTGCTCTCACTGGCCACGTAAGTTACCTGAAAAAATAAAGTAGTGGAAAAAGCAAGATACCTTCAAATGGGAGTATAAAAAAGTTTACCGGGTGAGCAGCATTCACCGCTGTTGTCATACGTGGCTCATTTTCTGCCAACTTTGCACATCTATATCTTGGTAAGTACTGATGGCAATTTTTTTTTGGGGGGGGAGGGCTTAAAGCAATCAGAAAAATACTCTTAACATTTTCATAAGAAAAAATATATATTTTTTTTTTTTCGAATATTTTTCGACACCAGGAGACACTTCAAGATTTGGGGTTTTGACAGTCAAAGGGTTAATGAGGGTGTGTACATGCGCCGAATAAAGGTTACATACTCTTTGAATGCCACCCCCCCCCCCCACTCACTCACCCATTTGACCATAAACAGAAATATCAATCTCAGTCTTAAAATAATGAATCTTAACTAGTCATAAGTGATACTCCAATACTGAAACTATGTATAGTACCAAAACAAAAGCATTCACATGCTAAACTCACAAACTAGTATTTAGTCACTTAGCCATAATACCAACTTACCTCATAATTTTGTAATATTTTAAACTTAAGATTTAATCTAAGTCTGCCGAAATGCCTAGCCATGCTAGGTGTTCTGTGGTACACTCTGTAATTATATTCTACTACATGTAAACCACCATAACAAATTTTTGGAATCGCATTGTAATCCCTTTAGAGAATAA
>NC_069467.1:26695230-26736610 GCF_026875155.1 Cherax quadricarinatus
ATGTGGGGAGAAAGTGCTGGAATGTTGTTGTTGTTTATAAGGGCCACTGAGAGAAGCCGTAGAGGCTTCTGCCGCCACCAATATCCACAAACAATATATATACATAATTTATAAATAAGAAAATATTTACATTTTAATTGATAAATAAGAAATATTTACATTTTAATTTATAAATAAGTAAGTTTATTCAGGTATACATAAATACAGTTATGTACAAAGATTATCATACATAGCAACATTTGTGTAAAGTACCTAGGATAACCCAAAAAAAGTCAGAGTGACTTACGTATTTCCATTGGGGGTCCTTTTATATTTACACTTTTATATTTACATTTACCTTGGAGGAGATGTTAGTTTAATTAGTTGATGGAGGAGATGCTGGCAGAGGTTTAGAGTGGTAGAAGATGCTTAGCAGGCCGGCGTATGTTCAGCAGCCCGATACACATACAACAACATTAGAGAGTTACTTTCGTGTCGTTTTTCTATCGCTTACTCGCTTAACTTACTTGCTACACTGTTAATTCTACACTTTATCACTGGTTGGCACTATAGCCTTTATCGATACCTGCTGCATTAGTATCATACATATCACAGAATCAGTGAATCACTGCAGAAGGCACATTCACCCCTCTCTCTTCCTCCTCCACTTTGGTACTTTGCTACAAGTTTTTTCTTGAATATTATTGTGTTTCTTTCCCTTTTTATCACAGGGCTGGCACTAGAAACTTTCTTTGGGCCCATGGTTTGCTTAAACATTAGCTGAATTGATACTTTCTCTGTCCATATTACTACCTCATATTTTTTTAAATACTATCAATTGATATTACTTACTAAAATTAATAATTCGCATTTTTACTATAATTTCAATTTACTCTCAATATTTTTGACATTTAATAACCATTACTTGTCTAATTACCCTTATCTGTTTTAATACCACATTTACTATCTTAGAGTACTCTTAATTACCTTGTACTGCCAAATAACCTCAAGTATAACTACCAGTGCAATATTGAATGAAATAAACATTACTTTTTAGCCTGGTGGCTAATGCTCTCGCTTCACACGGCGAGGGGCTGGGTAGAAACATTGGACGTGTTTCTTTCCACCTATTGTCTATGTTCCCCATCAGTAAAATGGGTACCTGGGTGTTAGTCGACTGGTGTGCGTCGCATCCTGGGACATTGACCTAATTTGCCCGAAATGCAGAGCATAACAAGGGACTTTCTATATAGTAGTATGTCATCGTTGTCAGCTAGGACTGTATACCTTGTACAGTGGACCCCCGCATAGCGACCTTAATCTGTGCAAGAGGGCTGGTTGTTATGCGAAATGTTCGGTATGCGAATGAATTTTCCCCATAAGAAATAATGGAAATCAAATTAATCCGTGCAAGACACCCAAAAGTATGAAAAAAAAATTTTTACCACATGAAATATACATTTTCCTACACACAAAGAGAAGGATACATGCACAATAGTAGAGTAGTACATGCACAATATATATTGTGCATGTACTACTCTACTAAATGAAGAATAAATGACACTAACCTTTATTGAAGATGCAGCAATGACTGATGAGACACTTGTCCTTTGGAGTGTTTTTTCCTCCTGAGTACTGTAGTCCTGTTTGGCATTTTCTTCCAGAACATGCCTTATCACATGTGTATGCCACTACGAATTTCTTAAATCTCTCAAACCAACCTTTGCGGGCTTTAAATTCACCAATATGAGCACTATTCCAGGCTTTTTTTTCCTGTCACCTGGGTGTTAGTCGACTGGTGTGGGTTGCATCCTGGGAGACAAGTTTTAAGGGCCCCAATGGAAATAAGTTAGACAGTCTCGATGACACTGACTTTTTTGGGTTATCCTGGGTGGCAAAACCTCTGGGGTTAATTGTTTCTTGGTATTCTCAATAAGCCACACCAACAACGTGCTACAGCAGCAGCAGCAGCTGACGGTGGTACAGCAGCAACAGACATGCTACAGCAGCAACAGACGATGCTACAGCAGCAAAACGATGCTACAGCAGCAACAGACGTGCTACAGCAGCAGCAGAAAGATGCTACAGCGCAGCAATGATGCTACAGCAGCAACAGACATGCTAAAAGCAGCAGCAGATGGTACTACCAGCAGCAGCAGCAGCTGACGGTGGTACAACGCAGCAGCAGCAGCTGACGGTGGTACAACACAGCAGCAGCTGACGGTGGTACAGCAGCAACAGACGATTGCTACAGCAGCAGCAAGACGATGCAACAGCAGCAGCAGACGATGCTACAGCAGCAACAGACATGCTACAGCACAGGGAGACGAATGCTACAGCAGCAGCAGACGATGCTACAGCCCGCAGCAGACGATGCTAAGCAGCAGCAACGATTTCTAAAAGCAGCAGCAGACGGTACTAAAAGCAGCAGCAGCAGCTGACGGTGGTTTCAACAGCAGCAGCAGCTGACAGTGCAGCAGCAGCTGAAAAGGTGGGACAACAGCAGCAGCAGCTGTAAACCCCCAATAGTAGCGATGGTTGATTGGGTTTATTATACAACCTGCCAGCTCGGAGACACCCCACTCCACTTTCCCTACTTATCAATGATCTTTTTCTTCATTTTCTATAGTAATTCTCACCCTTATTTGCTGTAGGGTTGGCACTATGGTCACTTTTTTTTCCAGACAAAATCACCAAAAACACTGTAATAATATGAAATGTTTTCCCATTGTATGCTTGGAAAGTTACCCGCGGAGGCTGGCTGGGAAACAATGCCAGCGGTGGGAAAATGTGAGCGTGGCTCAGCTGCACATTGGACGCGTCTCGGACGAAGGGCAGTGAGCGGGTTTTTGGGCGTATGCGAGGCAAAATTTTTGCGATCAAAGCATCCCGGGATGCGGATTGTTTCGGGATGTGATGCGTACGGGTATGCGGGTCCACTGTACAAAGTACTTGTAGTAAATAAAGATATTATTATTTTTAAAAAAATTTTTTTAAACCCCATATTTATACCAAAGAAAAAAGAAAAGAAGAAAAAGAAAAGAAAAAGAAAAGAAAAAATGAGGATTCGGGTTAAAGTCGGGGGTGTTCTAAATTTGGAGCATTTAAAATGTAGTGGAGGGGAAGCATCTACAGAGACGAAGCCGGGGGCAAAGGGTTCATCAAGGAAATTTGTGTACAGTGGACCCCGCTAGCAAACCCTTCATAGCAAACAATCCGCATAGCGAACGTTTGTTCGCTAAATTTTGCCCCGCATAGTAACAAAAACCCGTCAGCGAACTTCGTGAGACGCGTCCAGGGGGCCCCAGCCCCCTCACATGTGCCGCCGTCCCATTTTTTTACCACCTAGCCTCCCCGGTAAAAAATTCAAGCATACCTCAATATTCGTATTATACAGTTTTTTCGGTGTGTTCTGGAAAATAAGTGACCATGGGCCCCAAGAAAGCTTCTAGTCCCAACCCCTTTGGGGTAAAAAGGGTGAAAAATTAGTAGGAAATTAAGAAATTTTTTAAAGGGGTTTGGGGGGCTAACCCGAGAAGCCTATGCCATTTGGGGGGGGGGGGGGGGGGAATCCATTGTGCCTACTTAAAAAATTAAGGAAATGTGTGCACAGGGGGTTTAAACTGAAAACCCTTTTGGATGAAAATCCCCTTTGACACAGCTTGAAAGCCGTGCGGTGCTATTTCATGACAAGTTATGGCCCTTTTGGGAAAGTCTTAAAAGGAACGGGGGTACGAGCTCTATGGCAGATTTTTGTGCGACAGGGGTCCAGTGATCTCAATGGTCCTGGGCATTAAAAGAAAAAGGGAAGAAACCCCCCAAGAAAAGGACTTGCTACCTCAACCCTAAGGGAAAGGGTTTTCCCCTTTTTAAAACAGTAAGAAGATAATCTCCCCCCCACCCCCACCCCATCAATCACACCAGATCTTCAAAAAAAGTAAGTGCATGTAATTGTGCACCCTTTTTTTCATTTGTTTACAAAAATTTAACATTTTTTTGGGGAAAAAAAATTTTTTTTTTTCATATTTTTGGGTGCTTGCAGGGTTTAAATTTTTTTTATTTCCTTTATTTCTTAGGGGAAAAATTAATTCGCATAGCAAATTTCGCATAACGCCCAGCCCTCTTGAGGATTAATTTCGCTATGGGGGGGTCCACTGTATTAGAGAGGATTCAACAAAACCGACTGTTCGATTTGGGAAGTAGGGAAGAAGTTTTAACAAAGACCAGTCAATGGATGGCGTCTGGTTGTCTTTGGTGTGGACTTTCCCCAACCCAGGGGCTGGCGGGAGGCGAAACGTCTAGGGTGGGGATCCCGGGTGTTGTGCATGTGTCACTTCACCCTGTGGGTATTATATACATTTTTTGTACTACTACTACTACTACACTACACTACCTCCACCTCTTCCTCCCTATAATAGCCGTCCTGTCCCCCTCTTTTAGTGTGACTTTGTCAATGGTCCAAGTGGGCTAAAACTCGCGAGCTTCTCTCTTTTTGTGGGGGTTTTTTGGTATGTTCCAGTCACGGTATTGTCCCTTTTTGTTTTTAAATTTTTGGAGATTTCAACATAAACCCTTTGGCCTACTGATGATCACCCGTAACTGTTTCATCAACAATATGAACAACAACTTCTCATCCAAACAAAACTAAACCAACCAGGCCACTGAAAAAAGTCCCAACCATAATAGACCACAAAAGGACCAAAATTCTAGCCCCCCTTAACCTTTGAGGGTCGCGGGCCCCTTCCCAAACTCGTTCTGGGGGTCGGCCCAAATTTAAAAAAAAAAAAAAAAATTATTTTTTCTTATGAAAATATATTTTTTTTTTTTTCAAAAATTTAAAGGCCCCAAAACAAAAAAATTTTAACGTCAATACTTCCCGAAAAATTTGGGGCTGAAATTTCCCAAAAAATTGAACAACAATGGTAACATGTGACTGCCGTCCCCCGGATTTTTCTTTTTACTTTTTTATGTACTATTTTCAATTTTTTTTCAATTTTTCTTTTTTGAGTAACTTTTATGGCCTCTGAGGCCAAAAAGATCTTTTTTGTAATTTTATTTCTTTTTCAATACTACAAAATAAGGCTAAACATGTTGTCATTATTTTGTTTACAGAAAATATTTACAAAAAAACCAAACGATTGAAATGTTGTTTATTACTTTTTTTCTATTTTTTATCACATATACAGTCCAGGGAATGTTTCTAGAAGTTCTAAAAGCCTGGGGGAACTTTTGAAACAGGGTGTCATGCACGTGGTGTTTTACACTCCTCACACTAAAACGATGTCTCTGCTTTTTTGTGTGCGTTTTTTTTGAGTGCCAACGAACACCCTTCTACCTTTTTCTTCAAAAGCAGTAGCGGGCATTTTTACCAGGAAGTGATCACCTGTTTCAGACGAGCAGGTAGTTTTTGATTTTTGGGTGGGCGGTCAATTGCGGTGCTTTTCCTTGACTTTGAATACTATTTGTCTATGACAGAAAAAAAAACAAATTCGCCGTACTGTGGTTTGTTTTCGGGTGCCATTTATACTAAAAAAGCATTGAGCATGGAAATGCCAGAAATGGAAAAACATTTTGAAGTACCACTTATAACTTTGCAACACAACAGAAAACCCAAATTGCATGTCACATTTGCCACTGAACGCATGTTAAAGGGTTGAAAATCAATCAACTGCGGGTTTTAGAATGGGTTCATTTCTCTTCTATGCTGCCTGACACTGTCTGCCTTTTTCATTGGGGTGATTGATGAAAAACATGGACTTCGTTTGTCAGGGCCACCGAAATGCCATGATGTCATTGGGCAGCAAACGCCTGCGCCTCCCCTCTACGAGTGGGCCCGGTCAAACCGGGCATATGTTTTTCCCATTTGCACGCACTGTGCCCCACACATTGTCATGTTCACTCGCAAAAATACTGAGTGAGGGGGTTCTGTACCAGTTATCTGTATATAATATATCCCCTTTCCAAGGGATGGTTCTATCATTGTTTGAACCACATCACCCAGATGCCCCAAAAACTTCCTGGATTTTGAATGTATAACTTCCAGTGTACACAAAAATCCATAAGACCACGTAAAATCACAAAGCACAAAAACTTTATACCAAAAACATTTCCTCTTGCTGGTATGTATGCTTGAAAGAGAGTCTTCCTTTGAACAGAATCAAAGACTCGTCAATTACAAGCTTCCCGAAGGGTAAAATGCGTACTGAATTTCTGTTTTAGATACCAAACACATTCCAAAACTTTTATAAAACCTGTCAGTTCTGTCAGGCCTGGTTTTATCTGAGAAGTGAACATACTAAAAATTGCACAAATCGATTCAGGCAATATCATGAAAAACCCGGTGTTGCAAACGGGGGTTGTTGACCATATGATTTCACTTTGTGCTTATCACATGTGGCATAAGCATTTTTTTGGCAAAAAAAAATAATTTTCCCCCACAGTTGCCCCCTTTCCCCTGGGGAGACGTATTTTGGTGAAAGTAATGTTTGCCCCTGGGTCTCGGGGAAAGTGTTCTTTCCATGACAATACTTTTTATCAGTGGTTCGTCAAAGAATACTCGAAACATTCCATCATGGGATTGTTCCCATGCACAAGAGGGGCCCTATTCCACTTTGGCTGCCATCAAACTGGGTGGGATTTGGAAACAAAAAATTTACAGCTTCCCGCCAATCCCAGGTCGGGCTGTGGTGGTACTGGACAATGACAGGTGGTTTTTGGTTTGGAGGTTTTTGGAGGTTGTGGTTGTGGGGGTTGTGGGTGGAGCTGGTTGGGGGTGAGTGGGGGAGGTGGCCTTTGTTTTAGATCAGCGAGGCAGCGGGTGGGGGCAGTGTGGGTGGGAGCAGGCCCCCTGCTGGTGCCTCACCGCGGCCCATACCACCCCGCACTTTTCCATCCCAATTTCAAAAAATATCTTTAACATTTTTTACTGCTGTTCCCGTTGTACAGCCCCGGATGTCTCCAGATCACTCCTTCCCCTTGGGATAACATGGCCACTACCAGAGTGCATATACTGTAATACTGACCTTCACGGGGAATATTGCACTTCACTATCACTACTGGGAAATAGTTTGAAAAGCTTTGTTTTATATTCCTATCACTATCATCACCCATGCTCCCCTGAGTCTGGGATTGGGAAAATAGAAGTTTCCTCTTGGGGTTTTGGAACAATTTAACGTGAACAAGAGGGGCCCCGCCCAGAGGGGAAGGCTGAGGGGCGGGTTTTTTTCACATTACCGATATATGGTCATATTTCGTCAAAAAATCACTAAAACCACGAAACTCATCTTTACCGCACTTCCCCCACTATTAAACTGTCACTGGGGAACAAAAGTGTCCCAATTCGCCCAGGAGTGAGGAGCTTTTACCCGGAGGCTGGGGGACATTTTTTTACTAAGAGGCATTCCCCCAATGCACCACGGGTCCCAGATTTTTTTTCATGCGCACACCGCCACGCAGACCCATTCTCTCACACCTAGGGCCCCCCACCTTTTCGCGTGAATTTTAGGCCACAGAATTTTGGTATAGTAGTCAAAAACCCCTATGAAAAAACGTACTAGTACGACCAAACCCCCAAAGGGGTTAAAACGGGATAATCACAGATACACTACGACCACTACCCTACCCCTTTCCCCTTGACAAAATTAGTAAAACCCCCACTTGAATACAAAAAAGTCTCATTTAGACTCCAGATGAGACCCCAAAAAGGAATTTTACAGCTGACCCAGAGACGTTGACTGGGCCCACAGAATTCTCCAAGGGCCTGGGATTGACGACTGGGGCAGACATTTTTTTAACAAACTACTTAGACTATACAACAAACATTTTCCTATAAAAACGAAAAGATCACAAACAAACGGCTTGGTTGCCCATGGCAACCAACCATTTTGAAAACCATTAAAGAAACCAAACCCAAAATGAAAAGCAATATGACAGGGGTTTAAAACCAAAGATATTTTTTAAAAACTATTTCACATCCTCACCAAGTAAAAAGCCAAAAAAAAAACTACTCCATAATTCACTGCACAAAAGATATAAAAAAGCCTGGGGAAAACACCTCAATTTAGGGACCCACAAAATGAAAAAAACAAGAATATTGTCCCAACTAACCTAATGAAAAACCCCTGCAACCCACCGACACAGCTAACAAAATAAACGACTTTTTTCAACCAAGGTTTTAATCTCGCCAATAAAATCCCACGTACCAAGCCCATCCGGGACACCCAGTTGGGAAATTTTCCCAAAATTTCCCCTTCTTGCTCCAAAATGAGCCCCCGGAAGCCCGAGATTAAAGTCACTTAAAAAAAACTCAGGGAATCTTCCATGCCCCCATTATTTTACAACGAGTGGCCATGCCCCTTGCATACACTCATTTTCTTTTTTAACAAGCACTAGAAGCAGCCCTTCCCGAAACTACCAAGACGGGGAAGGGTTTCACCCAAAACTAAAGGTGGGGACCCCACAGATTTAAACAACTATAGGCCAATATCAAACTACCCTTGCTATCCAAAATCTTTTAGAAACTCGTGCACGGGGACTATATTCTTTAAACTCACAAAACATACTCAACCCCGCCAATTTGGATTTTAGGAAAAATAAAAACACAACGATGCAATTATAAAAACTAGATCGCTTTACACACATGGAAAAAAAGGAATATCCACTAGAATTTTTTTTGACCTAAGAAAAGCTTTTAAAACGTAGACCCCAGCATCCTACTCCACAAAATTGACCATTTGGATAAGAGGGCCATGCGCTTGCATATTTCAAACTTACCTTACTAAAGTATCAGTATGTCACCATTAAGACACAGCATCAAAAAAAGCACTTGAACTGGAGTTCCGCGGGAATGTCCTTGGCCCCCTGCTCTTCCTCATAACATAATGTCTTCCAAACTATCTGACATCTGAACCCCATTCTCTTTGCTGACGACAGACTTATTCTTTCTCCACCCTAATCTTGCAACCCTCAACCCATTGTTAAGAGGACTGATCAAAATATCGACTTGGTGACAGCCAATAAACTTACGCTTAACGTTTGACAAAACCTACTGCATTAAAGTTTGGTAGAGAGGGGAGATGCGCAAATTAACATTAAGACGACAACACTCAAATTTACCGGCTAATAAAGGCAAATTCCGGGGCCTATCCCTCACAACAACCTAAAATTTCACCCCCATCCAAACATAACCAAAAAATACCAAAAACGGTTGGGATCCTTCCAAGATACGATACAAAAGCTGAAAATTTGCCCTTCTACACTTTTCCTTCATATATATCCAACCTCACCTATCAATCTTTTTGGGGGTTCAACTGCAGCAAAACCCTAAAGCCAATAAAACCAACAAAAAGCCGCAGTAGAATAATCATTAAATCCCACCCGGAACACACCCCCCCACTCTTCATAGACTAAACTTACTCCCGTTAAGTACATCCAACTTACTTGTGCAAATTACATCTACGGACCTTAAATTCCAAATTTAACCTTGACCTAAATGCTTTCTTGATAGTTGTGACAGAACCCACGGGCACAACACCAACACAAAACTCTTAAAATTCCCCTTTCCCGAAAAACCCTTTTTACAAAAATTCAATGATTAAAAAGGGCCCCTAAAATCGGGAAAAACCCCTCCCTAAAATTCCAAAACTGCAGAAAAAATTCATCACCTTTTAAAAATACCCTCAGAAAAAAATCTTATCTCCCTATACACCCCCTCAAATAATAATACGAAAACCCCCCGGGGTTCACACTTACACTCATTTACCCCCTTTGACCATAAACAAAAATCAATCTCAATCCAAAATAATGAATCTTTAAATAGTCTAAATTGGCCTGTGATCCCAATACTGAAACTATGTAAAGTGCCAAAAAAAAGCATTCACATTGCTTAACCACAAACAGTATTTTTTCACTTGCCATAAACCAACTTATCCATAATTTTGTAACATTTTAAAACCAAATTTAATATAAATCTGCCCGAAAAGCCAGCCCTGCTAGGGTTTAGTGGTACACTCTGTAATTATTATTTTCTACGTAAACCACAAAAACCAAATTTTGTAAATCAGCATTGTAATATTTTGAGAGAAAAAAATTTTAATGGTGGCTTTTTTAGCAGTTACAAGCACAAAACAATGGAATACAAAATATATCGCATGTACACATGGAATCGTCCTCCCTGGCTTGTAAACAATGGCACACTACCTTGTACATGGGCTCAGGCCGCGCAGACACGTTCGTGACGAATGTCCTTAACCGAGATCTTGGGCGTTAGCCGAGCCAAAATTTTGATGCAAAAAGTGCCACTATCTGATTTTGGCATTAGCCGATGTCCAACTAGCCATTCTAATATTAATGCAGTCATGAATGGGTTGACATTATTTATACAATTATTACAATATTGCAGTAGTCTGCATAACAGTAAATCTTCTGTTTTTTGTTTGAATAAAAATTCCAAATAGAAAGCAAGAGTAATATCAGAGGGGGCTGGAAACGTGACTGATGAACAAAGAAAATGTTATTTTAGAGCCAGGAATGTCTGCATTGTTCATTCTGGACCCTATTTTTGAAATTGTCATATTTTTTAATTTTCGTGAAATTGGCCAAATTGCAAATTTCTGACCACGTTATTGGGTAGTTGAAATCAGTAAATGGGCAGTTTCTTGTACTCAATCGATAGAAAAAAATTAGCTATGAGTTTGGTCGACTGGAAAAATGAAATTAGCTGAAAATAGAGCTCAAAGTGGGTGAAATCGCCGATTTGTAAATATCGCCAAGGTCGCTAACTTTGCGAGAGTGTAATTCCGTCAGTTTTCCATCAAATTTCTTTCTCTTGGTGTCATTACAATCGGGAAAATATTCTCTATCATTTCACAAGAAAAAATAATTTTTGGGGGGGGGGAAACTTTGTGACACCAGGAGACACCTCAGGATTTGGGGTTGCGACAGTCAAGGAGTTAAAGTGCAAATATTTCTAATGGTAGTGGAGGCAATAGCAGAAGTCACCACCACTATTCACACTGAAACAATGCACACAGTTTATAAATAAGAAATATTTGCACTTTAACTCCTTGACTGTTGCAACCCCAAATTCTGAGGTGTCTCCTGGTATTGCAAAAATTTAAAAAAAAATAATTTTTTTCTTATGAAATGATAGAGAATCTTTTCCCGATGGTAATGATACCAAAAGAATGAAATCTGATGGAAAACTGACAGAATTACACTCTCGCTAAGTTAGCGACCTCGACAATATTTACGAATCGGCGATTTTGCCCACTTTGAGCCCTACTTTCAGTAAATTCCGTTTGCCAGTCGACCAAACCATTTTTCTATCGATTGAGAACAAGAAACTGCCCATTTACCGATTTCAACTACCCAATAACATGATCAGAAATTTGCAATTTGGCCAATTTCACGAAAATTAAAAAATATGATAATTTCAAAATAGGGTCCAGAATGAACAATGCAGACATTCCTGGCTCTAAAATAACATTTTCTTTGTTCATCAGTCATGTTTCCAGGCCCCTCTGATATTACTCTTGCTTTCTATTTTGAATTTTTATTCAAACAAAAAAATAGAAGATTTACTGTTATGCAGAAGACTGCAATATTGTAATAATTGTATAAATAATGTCAGCCCATTTATGACTGCATATTAGAATGGCTAGTTGGGCATTTATTGGACAATGACATCATTTGTTTACTTTTGAACATCAGCAAAAATCAAACATTTCCCCTACTTTGAGCTCCATTTCCAGGTTCTTTTTAAAGTAAAACCAATCAAAATCACCTCTATTTCTATAATATGTCTTCCATTCTATCAAATGAAACCAAGAAAATTAGAATACAACCATAAATACTATACAAAAATAGACCACGAATTCAGCATTTTAATTAAAATAAAAGGGCTGGAGTTTTTTTTTTTTTCTCATTATGCACTGCGTCCCGCAGGATTTTTTATATGGTGCACACTGACTACACAGACCCATTCTCTCACATGTGGGCCTACCAACTTTCTCCTGCTTGATTTGAAGCCGCTAGAATTTATGAGTACAGGTATCATCTGACTTACGACCGAGCTTGTTTCCAACCAACTGGTCGTAAGTCAAATTGGACGTAAGTCAAACCTTTGAAAATTGCCGACATACTGGGTAGGCCATAATGTCAAAGCTTTGCTACATAAACTACCTACATAGTACTGTAATTCAAATTCAAATTCAAAGTTTATTCTCTATAAGGATTACAATGCTGAGTTTACAGAATTTGGTTATTGTGTGGTTTACACATAGTAAAATAATAATTACAGGGTGTACCACTAGAACACCTAGCATGGCTAGGCATTTCGGGCAGACTTAGATTAAATCTTAAATTTAAAATATTACAAATTATGAGGTAAGTTGGTATTATGGCTAAGTGACTAAATACTAGTTTGTGACTTTAGCAATGTGAATGCTTTTGTTTTGGCACAATACATAGTTTCAGTATTGAAGTATCACAGGCCAACTTATGACTAGTTAGGATTCATTATTTTAAGACTGAGATTGATATTTCTGTTTATGGTCAAATGGGTGAGTACAAGTGTGAACCACCAGGTGGTATTCGTGTAATTAGTTGACAGGGTGCATCAGGGATGTAGCACTGTCAGCTGCTGCTGCTGCTGCTGTAGCACCTTTGTTGGTGTGGCTTATTGAGAATACCAAGAAACAATTAACCCCAGAGGATTTGCCACCCAGGATAACCCAAAAAAGTCAGTGTCATCGAAGACTGTCTAACTTATTTCCATTGGGGTCCTTAATCTTGTCTCCCAGGATGCAACCCACACCAGTCGACTAACACCCAGGTGAACAGGGAAAAATGCCTGGAACTAGTGCTCATATTGGTGAATTTAAAGCCAGCAAAGGTTGGTTTGAGAGATTTAAGAATCGTAGTGGCATACACAGTGTGATAAGGCCTGTTCTGGAAGAAAATGCCAAACAGGACCTACAGTACTCAGGAGGGAAAGGCACTCCCAGGACACAGTGTCTCATCAGTCATTGCTGCATCTTCAATAAAGGTAAGTGTCATTTATTCTTCATTTAGTAGAGTAGTACATGCACAATATATATTGTGCATGTACTACTCTACTATTGTGCATGTATCCTTCTCTTTGTGTGTAGGAAAATGCATATTTCATGTGGTAAAATTTTTTTTTTCATACTTTTGGATGTCTTGCACGGATTAATTTGATTTCCATTATTTCTTATGGGGAAAATTCATTCGCATAACGATAATTTCGCATAACAATGAGCTCTCATGAACGGATTAATATCGTTATGTGGGGGTCCACTGTAGTCTCCTGTGCACGAGTTTCTCAAAGATTTTGGATAGCAATGGTAAGTTTGATATTGGCCTATAGTTGTTTAACCCTTTGACTGTCGCGGTCGTATATATACGTCATAGGAGATACCGTGTTTGACGTATCTATACGCATAAATTCTAGCGACTTCAAATCAAGCAGGAGAAAGCTGGTAGGCCCACATGTGAGAGAATGGGTCTCCATGGTCAGTGTGCACCATATAAAAAAAATCGGGGAGCCAGTGGTGCATTGTGGGAATACCATTTCAGTCGTCCTTTTTCAGCATGTCTAGCGGTAAGAAATATGTGACTTCCCTTCAAATCTGGGACTCTTCTCTTCCCAAGTGATGCTCTAACACGATGGAAGTGTCAATGAAGATCAATTTCATGATTTCGAGGAGTTTGAGACCAAAAGCCAATGGAGGAGGAGGAGGAAGAGGAGGAGGAGGAAGAGGAGGAGGGGGAAAGAGGAGGGAAGAAGAGGAGGAGGAAGAAGAGGAGGAGGAAAAAAGAGGAGGAGGAAGAAGAGGAGGAGGAAGGAAGGAGGAAGAGGAAGGAAGGAGGAAGAGGAAGGAAGGAGGGAGGAGGAGGAAGGAGGGAGGAGGAAGAAGGAGGGAGGAGGTGGGAGGGAGGAGGAGGAAGGAGGGAGGGAGGAAGGAGGAGGAAGGAGGGAGGGAGGAGGAGGGAGGGAGGAGGAGGAAGGTGGAAGGAGGAGGGAGGGAGGAGGAGGAAGGTGGAAGAAGAAGAAGAAGAAGAAGAAGAAGAAGAAGAAGAAGAAGAAGAAGAAGAAGAAGAAGAAGAAAAGAAGAAGAAGAAAGAAGAAGGGGAAGAAGAAAGAAGAAGAAGAAGAAGAAGAAGAAGAAGAAGAAGAAGAAGAAGAAGAAGAAGAAGAAGAAGAAGAATAATAATAATACCTAATAATAATAATATGTAATAATATGTTCCCTTGAGGCATGAAAACAGTTCACCCCATGACAGTGACAAGATAAGGGGAGATAACATCTGATAAGAGCTGACCTTTGATGAGCGTAAACGAGGGTGGAGGGAGGGGGGCAGCTGTACATCTGTCAAGAGCGAGGAGGAGGAGGAGGAGGAGGAGGAGGAAGAGGAGGAGGAAGAGGAAGAGGAGGAGGAAGAGGAGGAGGAAGAGGAGGAGGAAGAGGAGGAGGAAGAGGAGGAGGAAGAGGAGGAGGAAGAGGAGGAGGAAGAGGAGGAGGAAGAGGAGGAGGAAGAGGAGGAGGAAGAGGAGGAGGAAGAGGAGAAGAGGAGGAAGAAGAAGAAGAAGAAGAAGAAGAAGAAGAAGAAGAAGAAGAAGAAGAAGAAGAGGAGGAAGAAGAGGAGGAGGAGGAGGAGGAACAGGAGGAGGAGGAGGAGGAACATTTGTCTGTCTGTCTATTTGTCTGTCTGCCAAACTCCCTGTCTATCCGTCTAGCTCTGTCTCAGAGAGAGCCACAAGACTGTGTCATCATCACCTTTACTCACATCTTCAAGCAGAGTATAGCATTTTGTCTGGATTTTTTGGGTTATCCTAGGTAATTTACACTATGTATAGTTGTATTTATGTGTACCTGTGAGACAGAGATAGACAGAGAGAGAGAAAGAGAGACAGATTGAAAGAGATAGAATGAGGGAGAAAGATAATTAGATAGAATGGAGGGGGAAGCAGCATCCGACCCCATTGTTTTGACAGGCGGTAGTGGCAGTGACTAATGAGACAATATGTCATTTTGACAGCTGCCGACTCCTGACTCAAAACAATTATAAGCCACACACTCGCACACAAGACAAGCTTGCTGAAGGGTGATAATAGCAGTTTTATGGAAGTATCTAGTGACTATATATGTGTATATATATTATAGAAACCAGAAGCAAGAAGGGAAGGCAGGAATGAAGGAAGGACTAGATGAAAGGAAGGAAAAAAGTAATGAAGGACAGATGAAGGAATGTAGGAAGAGAGGTGGAATGCCCTCCAGGTAGCCTCCAGGAAGGAAAGGAATGAAGGAAATTAGGAAGGAATGATGACACACGACCATTTACCTAGGATAACTACATAACACAACTGCCTGCTAATACTTTGAAGAAAACTGCTCAGACGAGGTGTTTTGTCTTTGCACATAAAAAAAAAATTCAACAAAAATGCACACACACTGATTTTATGTGTGAGAGTATAAAACACCACTGTGTATGACACCATGTTTTATGTGTGAGAGTGTAAAACACCACTGTGTATGACACCATGTTTTATGTGTGAGAGTGTAAAACACCACTGTGTATGACACCATGTTTTATGTGTGAGAGTGTAAAAAAACCACTGTGTATGACACCATGTTTTATGTGTGAGAGTGTAAAACACCACTGTGTATGACACCATGTTTTATGTGTGAGAGTGTAAAAACACCACTGTGTATGACACCATGTTTTATGTGTGAGAGTGTAAAACACCATTGTGTATGACACCATGTTTTATGTGTGAGAGTGTAAAACACCCTTGTGTATGACACCATGTTTTATGTGTGAGAGTGTAAAACACCACTGTGTATGACACCATGTTTATGTGTAAGAGTGTTTAAAACACCACTGTGTATGACACCATGTTTCACAGAGTTCCACAAGCTACAGAACTTATAGGAGTATGTTCAGTGACTGTATATTGGTATATATTATTTTAGAACAATAGTAATAAAAAATTTTTTGTATTGTTTGTTTTTGTAAACAAGTTTTGTAAACAATATATTGATAATTATGTTTGTGTGCTTATTGTGTTGTTATACAACGAGTGTATATATGTACATTGCACCTTACTTTGGTCTCACAGGCCACATAAGTTATGTAAAAAAATAAAATAGTGAAAAAAAACAACAAACCTTCAAATACAAGTAAACCAAAGTTTACCGGGTGAGCGGCAGTCGCCGCTGTTGCCATACGCGGCTCATTTTCTGCAAACTTCATGCCTCTATATCTCGGTAAGTACTGATGGGAAAAATTTTTTTTTTGGGACTAAAACAATCAGAAAAATAATCTTAACATTTTCATAAGAAAAAATAATTTTTTTTTTTTTCGAATATTTTGCGACACCAGGAGCAACTTCAGGATTGGGCCCTTCGACAGTCAAAGGGTTAAATCTGTAGGGTCACAACCTTTATGTATTGGTGTAACCCTTGCCGTCTTGAGTAGTTTCGGGAAGGTGCTAGTTTCTAGTGACTTGTTAAAAAGTAATGAAATAGCATGCGAAAGGACATGGGCCGCTCGTTTGTACAATAATGGTGGGACATGAGACAGATTCCCTGAGTTATTTTTAAGTGACTTTATAATCTCAGTGACTTCCGTGGGCTCAGTTGGTGCAAGATAGAAGGAATTTGGGAAATTCCCATCTAGGTAGTCCCAGGCATGGGCATTGGTATGTGGGATTTTATTGGCGAGATTAGATCCTATGGTTGAGAAAAAGTCGTTTATCTTGTTAGCTGTATCAGTGGGATGCAGTGGTGTTTCATTAGGTTTAGTTGGGACAATATTCTTGTTTTTTTTCAGTTTGTGGGTCCCTAGAATCTGAGAGAGTGTTTTCCAGGTCTTTTTTATACCTCCTCTTGTGTCAGTGAATCTACTGGAGCGGTATAGTTGTTTGGCTTTCTTTATTACTTTGATGAGAACTGATGAATAGTGTTTAAGAATATCTTTGTGCATTAAGCCCTGTCTATATTGCTTTTCATATTGATGTTTCTTATCAATGGACTTCAGAATGGTGCTGGATAGCCATGGGCAACCAAGCCGTTTGTTTGTGATCTGTTTCGTTTTTATAGAACAATGTTTGTTGTATAGTCTAAGTAATTTGTTAAGAAAAATGTCTGTCCAGTCATCAATACCATTGGCCTTGGAGAATTCTGAAGGCCAGTCAACAGTCTCTAGGTCAGCTGTGAACTTCCTTATGTAATGTAATGTAATGTAATGTACAATCATTATTTCATTCTTTTTACCATAATTTACTTCTATTGATATTTTTTTTTTTTAATTATCACACTGGCCGATTCCCACCAAGGCAGGGTGGCCCGAAAAAGAAAAACTTTCACCATCATTCACTCCATCACTGTCTTGCCAGAAGGGTGCTTTACACTACAGTTTTTAAACTGCAACATTAACACCCCTCCTTCAGAGTGCAGGCACTGTACTTCCCATCTCCAGGACTCAAGTCCGGCCTGCCGGTTTCCCTGAACCCCTTCATAAATGTTACTTTGCTCACACTCCAACAGCACGTCAAGTATTAAAAACCATTTGCCTCCATTCACTCCTATCAAACATGCTCAGGCATGCCTGCTGGAAGTCCAAGCCCCTCACACACAAAACCTCCTTTACCCCCTCCCTCCAACCTTTCCTAGGCCAAACCCCTACCCCGCCTTCCTTCCACTACAGACTGATACACTCTTGAAGTCACTCTGTTTTATCATTTATGTACTGTATATAATGTATACATGGCAGTGAACTGTATTGTAAACTTTACATCTCATACAGTATCATATGTTACTGTTATCTTTAAGTATTGTCGACACAGTGGAATGGGAGAATACCACTGGTAGTGTCATCCTGCCAGAATGTCCTATAACCTATTCCCTAAGTAAAGAGAAACAACTCTGCAACATGTGTAATATGTATTCGGCTGGCTGGCTAGCAGGCCGGCTGGCCGGGTGGGTGGGTGGTTGGCTGCCTGACTGACTAAATTTGGATCTATCTATCTCTCTGTCTCTCTCTCCGTCTCAGGTACACATAAGTAAAGTTATCATACATAGTGTAAATTACCTACAATAACCCCAAAAATCCAGACAAAAAGCTATACAGTGGATCTGTGCTCCAGTGCCCTAAATTAATAATAATATTAATATTTATTATTACGTATTAGTATTACAATAATACACAGGTACTAATATTAATAATAATATTATTATTAAACTATAATATAATATAGTGCTAACTCATTACTTACCTTAAAATATCTGTAGTCTTAATGGAGAGTGAGAGGTGAGTAAACAAGATTAAATGAATACACAAGAGAGAGAATGAGAGTGTAGAAGGTTTGCAGTTTTTGTAAGCAATTTTTGTAACCAATTGTTAACCCTTTGAGGGTCGACAGGCCCTCTCTGAAACTCGTTCTCAGGGTCGGCCAAATTTAAAAAAAAAAAAAAAATTATTTTCTCTTATGAAAAGATAGAGAATCTTTTCCCGATCATAAAGACACCAAAAGTTTGAAATTTGATAGAAAACTTATGGAATGATGCTCTAACAAAGTTAGCGGTCTCGGCGATGTTTACGCATCGGCGATTTTGCCCACTTTGAGCCCCATTTTCGGCCAATTTTACTGTACTAGTCGACAAAAAACATGAATATTTCGCTAGAACTCCATTTTTTCTATGGAATGGGTGCAAGAAACCACCCATTTTTTAAATTCAACTATCCAGTACAGTGGTCAGAATTTAGCAATTTTGCCAATTTCACACAAATTTCAAAAGATGCCAATTTCCGAATAGGGTCCAGAATAAACAAGAAAGACATTCCTGGCACTAAAATGACTTCCTTTAGTCATTAGTCACGTCTCAAGGCCCCTCTTATATTCTTTTGCTTTCCACTTTGAATTTTTATTCTCACAAAAAATATAAGATTTACTGTTATGCAGACTACTGCATTAGTGTAAAAAATGGTATAAATATTATTGGTACACTTGTGAAAGAATATTAGACTCACCAGTTGACGTGTATTGCACGCTTGGCACGATTTGTTTACTTCTGAAGTTTGGTAAAAATCGAACATTTCTGCTACTTTGAGCTCAATTTCAAGGCACCTTTCCTTGTAAAACCAGTCAAAATCATCTCAATTTCTGTAATATGTCTTCCATTCTATAAAATGAGACCATGAAAACTAGAATAGAACAATAAATACCATACGAAAATACACTGCAAAGTCGCTGATTTATTCCAAAAAAATGGTCAAAGTTTTTTTTTTTTCTCATTATGCACTGTGTGCTGCAGGATTTTTTTTAGACTGTGCACACTGACCACATAGACCCATTCTTTCATATGAAGGCCTACCAGCTTTCTCCCACTAGATTTGAGGCCGCTAGAATTTATGCGTACTAGTACGTCAAAAACCCCTACGCGTAAGACGTACTAGTACGACCAAAACCCTCAAAGGGTTAAGTAAAGGGACACAAGTGCAACTAACGTGACATTTTATTGTGGCAACGTTTCGTTCTCCGGCGGCGGCGGCGGCGGCGGCGGCGCGGCGGGCGGAGGCGGCGGCGGCGGCGGCGGCGGCGGCGGCGGCGGCGGCGGCGGCAGCGGCAGCGGCAGCGGCAGCAGCGGCAGCGGCAGCAGCAGCAGCAGCAGAAGCAGCAGCAGCAGCAACAGCAGCAGCAGCAGTAATACAATATGAGCAAACAATAGAAAGGCTATTACTTGAGAAACATAAAAATTGGTTAAACAAATATTTCTATTGGTGGCTGGATAGAGAAGGGTTTTTCCTAAGAGCATATTGAATTTGTAGTCCTGAGTTTCTTGACGAGGAATGTACATACATTCACCGAACCTTCACAGATTTACATTTTCCTTCCTTTTTCATCAAAGACTGCAAGAAAAGAGCCTTTCAGATCATTAATTCTCCAAGCACCAACACCTCGCCCAACAAAGTTATAATTCTTCCCAACAACCAGGTTGCACTGAACGTTTCTAAAGTACTTTCACAAGCTAACACCAGAGTCGCCATCGCTTCCAGCACTTCGATAAAGGATCTAACCAGAACAAAATCTAAGCACCACTAACCAGTCAGCGCAGGGGTTTACACTATACCCTGTGGAGGCTGCGACGAGATTTATGTAGGTGAAACAGCAAGAAACCTCGACACCCGCCTCAATGAACACATTTATGCATGTAGGAACGATAACTTGAACAACGCCTGTGTACAACACTGAAATTCCACCAATCATCTCATGAAGTTCAGGGAAGCCCAACTAGTGATCAAAGAAACTAATTTCCGCAGACGCAAGTGCCTTGAATCTTCACTAATAGCTGTTTCTAATACAATTAACCCTTTGACTGTTTCAGGCCCCTCTCTGAAACTGTCATTCTATGTCGCCAAATATTAAAAAAAAAAAAAATTATTTTTTCTTATGAAAATGTTAAGATTATTTTTCTGAGTGTTTTAGTCCCAAAAAAAAATTTTTGCCATCAGTACTTACCGAGATATAGAGCCGTGAAATTTGCAGAAAATGAGCCGCGTATGGCAACAGCGGCGACTGCCGCTCACCGTAAACTTTAGTTTACAGTGGACCCCCGCATAGCGACTTTAATCCGTGCAAGAGGGCTCATTGTTATGCAAAATGATCGGTATGCGAATGAATTTTCCCCATAAGAAATAATGGAAATCAAATTAATCCGTGCAAGACACCCAAAAGTATGAAAAAAAAATTTTTAAGCACATGAAATATACATTTTCCTACACAGAGAGAGAAGGATACATGCACAATAGTAGAGTAGTACATGCACAATATATATTGTGCATGTACTACTCTACTAAATGAAGAATAAATGACACTTACCTTTATTGAAGATGCAGCAATGACTGATGAGACACTGTGTCCTGGGAGTGCCTTTTCCTCCTGAGTACTGTAGGTCCTGTTTGGCATTTTCTTCCAGAAAACAGGCCTTATCCACACTGTGTATGCCACTACGATTCATAAATTTCTCAAACCAACCTTTGCTGGCTTTAATTCACCAATACGTATGAGCACTAGTTCCAGGCATTTTTCCCTTTTTACCTGGGGGGTTTCATGGTGTGGTTGCATCCGGGAGACAAGATTAAGGACCCCAAAGGGAAATAAGTTGACAGCCCTTCGATGACACTGATTTTTTTTGGTTTCCGGGGTGGCAAACCTTGGGTTAATTGTTTCTTGTTTTTCTAAATAAGCCACACCACAAAGGCTACAGCACAGCACAGCACTGACGGGTTTGCTACAGACAGGGACATGCACAGCAGCAGCAGAAGCAGTACAGCCACAACAGCTACGCAGCAGCAACGGTACTACAGCAAAGCAGCAGCTGACGGGGTACAGCAGCACAGCAGATGACAGTGCACAGCAGCGGCGCGATGCTCAGCGCGCGACGTCTACAGCAGCAGCAAGCTTTACCACCAAAGTAGCGATGGTTATTGGGGTTTTTTAACAACCGGCCACTCGGAGACACGCACCCCTTTTTCATATTTAACAATGATTTTTTCTTCATCTCAATTAATTCTCACCCTTATTGCTGTAGGGTTTGGGCACTAAAGCTTTTTTGGGGCCCATGGTCATTATTTTGCAGTAAAAATCCCCAAAAAAAACTTTGTAATAATACAAATGTTCCGTTTGTATGTTTGGTGTTACCCGGAGGTGGGGGGTAAACAAGCCACCGGCGGCACATTGAGGCTGGCTAAGGGGCACATTGGACCGTCTGGGACGAAGAGGGGTGAGGGGTTTTTGAGCGGTATGCGAGGCAAAATTTTGCAAAAAAAGCGAGCGGTATGCATTGTACGTTATGTGATCCCCGGGGTATGCGGGGGTCCACTGAACTTGAAATTGAAGGTTTTTTTTTTTTTTCACTTTTTTAATTTTTTTACATAACTTATGGGGTCTGGAGCCAAAGTAAGGTCAATGTCATATATACACTCTTTGTATACAACCAATAAGCACACAAACAAAAAAAAAAAATATATTGTTTTACAAAACTTGTTTAAAAAAAACAAACAATACAAAAATTTTTATTACTATTGTTCATAATATAATACAATATTAGCAGGGCATATTCCTAGAAAATGCAGCTTTTGGAACTCTTTGAAACATGGGTCATACCCGGGTGTTTTACACTCCCCACACATAAAACATGGTGTCATACACATGGGGTTTTTTTACACTCTACACATAAAACATGGTACATCAAATGGTGTTTTACACTCACACAAAAAACATGGGGTATACACAATGGGGTTTTTACTCCTCACACTAAAACATGGTGCATACCAATGGTTTTTTTACAAATCCTCACACATAAACATGGTGTCATACACAGTGGGGGTTTTTCACTCACACATAAAACATGGTCATACCAATGGTGTTTTACACTCCCACACATAAAACCAGTGTGGTGATTTTTGTGGACTTTTTTTTTTTATGTGCAAAGACAAAACACCTTGTCTGAGCATTTTCCCGCAAAGTATTAGCAGGCTTTGTTTTGTATTCCAGGGAAAATGGGCGTGTGTCATTCCCCTTTCCCCCTACTTTCTGAAGACGCACTCTTTGGCTTCTTCTCCTTTTCCTTTTTTCCTTTCCTTCCCTCCCCTTTTCCTCCTCCTTCTCCCCTCCTTCCTTTCCTTCTCCTTCTCCTCCTCCTCCCCTCCCCTCCCCTTCTCCTCCTTCTCCTTTCCTCCCTTTTCCTTCTCCTCCTCCTCCTTGCTTTTGTGCTGGGTGGCTTTTAATTGTTTTTAGTAGGGGGTCGGGAGCTGAAAGTGAATACGTTCATTTCTCACTCCCCCACCCCCTGTTCAAAACAATGGGGTCGGGTGCTGCTTCCCCCCATTCTATCAATTTTCTTTTCCCCCATTCATCTCTTTCAAAAGTTCTCTTTCTATCTGTTTTCTATCTCTGTCTCACAGGTACACATAAAAAAGTATACATTGTAAATTACCTAGGATAACCCAAAAAATCCGCAAAGTGCTATACTCTGCCCTTAAGATGTGAGTAAACCCTGATGACACAGCTTTTGGGGGCTCTCTGAACAGAGAGCTAGTGGACAAACAGGGAGCTTGAGAGACAGACAAATAGACAGACAGAAATGTTTGTGTACCAGCAAAAACAAAGGGAGGGCGATGGTCATCTAATATTTCCTTATCAGCTCCACCCTCGTTTACGTTCATCAAAGTCAGCTCTTATTTATTTATTTATTTATTTAGTAATTTAAGCATACAAACAGAGGTACAAAAAATACAGGTAAGAGCAGCATGCCAAAGCCACTTATATGCATAGCATTACGGGCTGGCTTAAAATTAACTTAAGATTAACTAAGCAATGATGAAATCAGTGATAAAACATTATTGTAAACAGATAACTATAAAGCACAAATGAATATTACAAAGACAGGTCATATGGTTGCTTGCATTGCTGTACATTCAGTCGAATGGAGTATTCTGTTAGGTAGTGTATTTAAAAAAATATTAAAGTTAGATTGGATCCTAGGTTTAACATTTGTGTGATATAATTGTGAGTAACATATAGGATATACAATTTATAAGGTTCAGTTATTCAGTATTTATTTGGTTTTGAGTGAGTAAGTGATCTTTGAGAAGAGACTTGAATTTATAAACAGGTAGTGTTTCTTTTATATTTACAGGTAATGAATTCCAGATTTTAGGGCCTTTTATGTGCATTGAGTTTTTGCATAGCATGAGATGGACACGAGGAACATCAAAGAGTGATCTGTGCCTTGTGTTATGGTCATGTTTTTCTGTTGAGTTTGGCAAGGAGATGTTTGAGGGGAGGGTTAATATCAGAGTTAAGTGTTCTATGTAGTAATAGGTGCAATAATAAGTATGGATGTTTTGTATGGTGAGTAGGTTGAGTGTTTTGAATATTGGTGGAGCGTGTTGCCTGTAGTGAGAATTTGTTATCATTCTAACTGCAGCCTTTTGTTGGGTAATTAGTGGTCTGAGATGGTTAATTGTTGTTGAGCCCCATGCACAAATTCCATAGGTGAGATAGGGGTAAATAAGAGAGTGATAAAGGGCCAGGAGGGCTAACTGTGGAACATAGTACCGTATCTTCAATAGTATGCCTACAGTCTTGGAGATTTTCTTAGAAATTTGTTGTATATGTGTATGAAATTTGAGTCTATTATCGAGGTGGATTCCTAGGAATTTTCCCTCTGTTAGCTTTGTGATAGGTGATCCGTTTATTGTTATGTTAAGAGGTACATCTGTAGCTCTGTTACCAAACTGAATGAAGTAGGTTTTATCAATATTTAGTGTAAGTTTGTTAGTCCTCATCCAGGTAGATATTTTCTGTAATTCGGTGTTAACAGTATTGGCTAGCGTGACTGGGCTCGGGTGAGAGAAGACGTATGTAGTGTCATCTGCAAAAAGTGTGGTTTGAGTAATTGCGAAGCATTGGTAGGTCATTTATGTATAGGAGAAAGAGAAAAGGGCCAAGGACATTCCCCGGGGCACCCCAAATTAGTTTTAATATTGGGTACATTTTAATTTTAAAATTTTTTTTTTTGAAATTTTCATTTGGGGGACCCGGAATTTTTTTTTTTTTGAAGGTTTTTTTAATTTGGGGTTTTGTGCTTTTAAAAATGAATGAATGGCAAAATTAAAGTTTGTTGCCTTTTTGGAAATTTTCTTTTAAATTGGGAAAATTTGTGTGAGGGCGGGGTAAAAAATTTTTTTTTAAAAAGGTGGTTTAAAATTTGGGAAAGTTTTGGTATTTTTGTTGGAAAAGGGAGGGGCCTTTGGGGACTTTTTTTGGGGTTTGGTTTTTTTGGGGTTTTTTTTTGGGGGTTTTTCGGTTTGGGTTTTTTGGGGGGGGGGGGGGTTTTTTTTTTTTGTTTTTTTAAAGGGGCCCAAAAAAGGGGGGTTTTTTTAGGTGCCCAATTTTACGGGAAAATTGGAAAATTTTTTTTAAAATTTTTGTAAGAAGTCCCATTGGGTTTTTTTTCCCTTTTATTTTTTAAAAATTTTTGGAATTTATTAACTTTTTTTATTTTTTTTTTTGGGGAAATTTGGGGGGGTTTGGTGGGGGGGGGTTTTTTTTTTTGGTTTTTTATTTTGGGGGGTTTTTTTTTTTTAAAAAAAAAACCCGGGGGAATTTTTTTAAAGATTTTTTTTTTTTTTTTTTTTTTTGTTTTTTTTAAAATTTTTTTTTTTTTTTTTTTTTTTTTTTTTTTTTTTTTTTTTTTTTAAAAAAAAAAAAAAAAATTTTTCCCCCCCAAAAACTTAAAACAAAAAAAACCAAAAAAAAATTTTAAAAAAAAACCCAAAAGGGGGGGGGGGGGGGGGGGGGGGGCCCCCAAAAAAAAAACAAAAAAAAAAAAAAATTTTTTTCCTCCCAAAAAAAAAAAAAAAAATTTTTTTTCCCCCAAAAAAAAATTTTAAAAAAAAAAAAAAAAAAAAAGGGGGGGGGGGTTTTTTTCCCCCCCGGGGGGGGGGGGGGGGGGGGGGGGCCCCCCCCCCCCAAAAAAAAAAAAAAAAAAAAAAAAAACCCCCCCCCCCCCCCCCCCCCCCCTTTTTCCCCCCCCTTTTCCCCCCCCCCCCCCCCCCCCCCCCCCCCCCCTTTTTTTTTTTTCCCCCCCCCCCCCCCCCCCCCCCCCCTTTTTCCCCCCCCCCCCCCCCCCCCCCCCCCCCCCCCCCCCCCCCCCCCCCCCCCCCCCCCCCCCCCCCCCTTTTTCCCCCCCCCCCCCCCCCCCCCCCCCCCCTTTCCCCCCCCCCCCCCCTTTTTTTTTTCCCCCCCCCCCCCCCCCCCCTTCCCCTTTCCCCCCTTTTCCCTCCCCCCCCCCCCCCCCCCCCCCCCCCCCCCCCCCCCAAAACCCCCCCCCCCCCCCCTTTTTTTTTCCCCCCCCCTTCCCCCCCCCCCCCCCCCCCCCCCCCCCCCCCCCCCCCCCCCCCCCCCCCCCCCCCCCCCCCCCCCCCCCCTTTTTTCCCCCCCCCCCCCCCCCCCCCCCCCCCCCCCCCCCCCCCCCCCCCCCCCCCCCCCCCCCCCTTCCCCCCCCCCCCCCCCCCCCCCCCCCCCCCCCCCCCCCCCCCCCCCCCCCCCCCCCCTTTTTTTTTTCCCCGCCCCCCCCCCCCCCCCCCCCCCCCCCCCCCCCCCCCCCCCCCCTTTTTTCCCCCCCCCCCCTCTTCCTCCTTTTCCCTCCCCTCCTCCTCTTCCCTTTTCCCCCTCCTCCTCCCCCCCTTTTCCCCTCCCCTCTTCCCCCCCCCCCTTTTCCTTTCCTCTTCCCCCTTTCCTCCTCCCCCCTTCCTTTCCCCCCCCTTTTTTCCCCTCCTCCTCTTTTCCCCCCCCCCCTTTTTCCTCCTCCCCTTTTTTCCCCTTTCCCCTTTTCCCCCTCCTCCCCTTTTCCCTCCTCTCTTTCCTCTTCCTCTTCCCCCTCCTTTCTCCTCTTCCCCCTCTTTTCCTCTTCCCCTTCCCCCTGCTCTTCTCCTCTTCCTCTTCCCTGCTCTTCTCCTCTTCCTTTTTCCTCCTCCTCTTCTCCTCTTCCTTTTCCCCCTTTTCCTTCCCCTCCCCTCCCCTTCCCCCCCTTTCCCCCTTTCTTCCTCCCCCCTTCCCCTTTTTCCCTCCTCCTCCTCCCCCCTTTTCCCTCCCCTCCCCTTTCCCCCCCCTTTTCCCCCCCCTCCTCCCCTCTTCCTCTCCTCCCTTTTTTCCCCCTCCTCCTCCTCCTCTTCCCTCCCCCCCTCCCAATTGCTTTTGGTCTAAAACCCCCCCAAAATAAAATTTCCCAACCCCTGTGTTAGAGCACATCAGGAAGAGAAGGTCCCCCGATTTTTTGGGGGAAACACTATTTCTTCCCCTGACATGCGAAAAGGACAACTGAAATGGCATTCCACAATGCCCACTGGCCCCCCCATTTTTTTTTATGGTGCACACTGCCCATGGGGGGAAACCCATTCTCTCCTGTGGGGGCCCACCAGGTTTTCCTGCTTGATTTGAAACTGCTGAGTTTTTGCGTATAATACGTCGAAAACATTGGCTCGTAAGAGTATTTATACGTCGGAAACGTCAAGGGTTAAATAAAACAAAGGGGAGCTTCACCATTCTTTAAGTCTTAGGAAAAATCCTCCTGAAAAAAAGTAAATCCTGCCATCACATAGTTTCCGTTAATTACACAACACATTTCAGGAATGAACATTGAAACAGGCTTCTCTATCCGCCTCCAATAAAATATTTGTCTAACCAATTTTTATGTTTCTAAGTAAAAGCCTTTTTTCGTTTTCCCATGTTTCAAGTTAATTGTTTACATATTGTATTACTTTTCTATACTATACTAACTATACTACTATTCCAAGTATTGCACCACACTCTGGCCTATATATAAACCCTCTGTGTTTCCCGTATGTTTTAATGGCTTGATAAAGCTCCCGGGGAGGAAACGGTTTTCCCAATAAAAAAAGTCCTTAGTTCACTTTTGTCCTTTTACTTTACATATTGGGAGAAAAAGGAAAACATGTCAATAAAATTATTTTGAGTTATTATTTTTTGGGGGAAAATCTCGGTTCCATGCCAAATCTCGTGGGGCCCCCTCCTCCCTTTTTGACGCCCCAGGCTTAAGGGAGACACTCACCGCACCCAACTTTAGTCAGCACAGAAGTTGCCATGTAGGTAATAGAATGAAACAATCATAAAAATCTAATTTTTGGAGGAAAAAAAACACTAATTGCCAACATGTATTTTTTATGGGAGCAAGAACCAAAAAAATACATTTAATGAAAAATATACTTTTAAATAATAGAAACAATTGATTTTCATCAAAAGGTTGCCAGTTTTGCCTATTTTTTAGTAAAAAACATTTTTTTTTTCCCTAATTTTTCAATCTTAATTTCCTGTCACTGAAAAAAAGGCTCACCCCCCCTTAAAAGCCATATCGGGGGCCCCCGCATAACGATCACCTCGAAGCGACCAAATTTTGTAAGTGTATTTTGTAATGCGTTTGTCGGTTGTTTGGGGGCGAAATGGCAATGTCTTCACAATATTTCCTTATGGGAAAAAAATTCAGTGTACTGGCACCTGAACAACTTCTGGGGAAAAAATATCTTAAAACCCGGGGGTCCACTGTATTACGTTAATATAGACATTTCTATTAATCCTTCTATGATATTTTTTTCAAAATTATATAATAAACATGCTACATAACATAAACATGATACATACATCCAGAGTATTAAAATTGACATAAATACGAGATGTGTTTACCAAGCAGTTTGTAGGAGTGTCGGAAGAATTACATTTTCTCTAGTCAAACACCAATTACTGGGGGATAACTGTAGAAAAATATTCCTTTCATATGCCTTCACTCTATAGCTATTCATGACCCTTGTGGGTTGAGCTCTCCTTCTTTATTAAGATTTTAATAATAATAATAACATCATTCACTCTAAAAGTGGTGTGTTGCATGAGAATGGGAGTGTTGCTGTTTATTTATTCTTCTGTACTAACTTGTAAGAGCATCATTCCTTCTAAAAATGATGTTACATGAGAATGGAAGTGCTGCTATTTATTCTACTGTACCACTGTGGAGACAACTTGTACACAATGTAAGATGTTTGTATGAACATGTATGAACCATAATCAGACATGTTTGTTTACACAGTACTCTGCATGGGCGAGGTGGCCAGGAGGGCTACCATACCTCCCACATCTGACTCTCTACAAATAAATACTTTTCACCTCTCACCCTACATTAAGACCATTAACCCTTTGACTGTCGCAGGCCCCTTTCTGAAACTGTCATTCTATGTAGATAAATTTTTGGAAAAAAATAAATTATTTTTTCTTATGAAATGATAGAGAATCTTTTCCCAATGGTAATGACACCAAAAGTACGAAATCTGGTCAAAAACTTACGGAATTACACTCCCGCGAAGTTAGCAGTCTTGGCGACATATACGCATCGGCAATTTTGCCGACTTTGAGCCCTGTTTTTGGCCAATTCCATTGTTTCAGTTGACCAAACTTATAGCTATTTCTTTAGAACTCCATTTTTTCTATCTGTTGAGTACAAGAAACTGCCCATTCACCGATTTGAGCTACACAATAAAGTGGTCAGAGATTGGCAATTTGGCCAATTTCATGCAAATTAAAAAAGATGCCAATTTCAAAATAGAGTCCATAATAATGTAGACATTCTTGGCACTAAAATAACACTCTGCGGCGGCGGCGGCAGCAGCGGCAGCAACTGTATCCTACCAGCTCTTCTTTCTCAAAAAAACATCGCTCATCAAAACTTGTGATGGCCTAAGTGAAAGTTCAACTACATGAACCCACGTAGACCACAACATGACCCAAGAATACTAAGAATGTAACCCAAATCTTGACAAAATTAGAAGATCTAAGGAAGACAGCCCTGCTAACCCAAACACTGCCTCCGCTGCCAAACAACCACTTAACCCAAGCTCCGAGAAAACAAGCCTTCTCCTCCATTGCTACACAGTATCTACTTCAGTGATACTATAAAAGGATATCGCAGAAGAAACAACACCAAGTAATAATAGAAAACAGCAAGGACCCTAGAACTTAACTTGTCTACCCAGCAGGACGCCGGTGTATCATCAACCCCCCTCTCCACCACCACCCAGGGAACAACAACAACAACAAACATGGCTGACTCCCCCTCCAACTCACCCCCTTCAAAGGTTTTCCCCCCATGATAACTCAGGTTATGATTATTCCTGACAATATCAAGGATACATCTTTTGCTTTTAAAAAATTTGAAATCAAAGATTTCAAAGCAACACTCGAGGACGAGAATCCAAGATAACCAACCTCGAGAACAAAAATCCAAAACCTTGAAGAGAAGATTACATGGGGAAGTGTTGACACAGAAAATACTCTAAAAGCAGCTATAGCCAGTCACATGAGAAAAATAACAACAAAAAATTTATGAAGGTTGAAGAAGCAATCAAGGACGGGAAATCAGAAATTGCACACTCGACTAAATGAATCCCTTGATTTCCAAGACGACAAAACTGAACAAGATAAGTTGTCTGATGCAGTTATAATAAACAGTCCACACATTCCTAGTGACATAACTACAACCCACAGTGAAAAGAAACTGCTATCAGGATAATACAGAACCACTTTACAAGTCATGTGCAAACAATGAAATCAAAGAAACACGTTTGCTAGGAAAACCAGGAAGTAAACACAGTATAATGATCAGACTTATTATACGATAAAAGAAAGGACCTAATTAAATCAGCAATTACAATGAAAAATTTGGAGTGTACATAAATGAGTGTCTAACAAAAAAACGTCAAAACCTTCTGTTCAGGCTGAGAAAACTTAAACAGGAAAACAAAATACATCTGTGTTTCACGCGAGAGGGGAAAAATTTATAGAAAGGAAAACATCAACAGGACAACAATATACCAACTCAAATGAACATGTTTTTTAAACCTTCCTTAGAAAAGGCGGACATTTCTGTACGATTAGATAAGTGCCCTTAATACATATATACGTTTTGGTGCATTATAGTGTACCTTACTATTATATTGTGCATTATTATTTTTATTTTTTTTCATCACTAGCTAATGCCAACTACCTCCAATACTCTATACTTCTTTCTTACTGCTATTAATTGCTCATAATTTTAAATTACAAGTCAAATTTTTACTCCAAATTAATAATATTCATTATTCTTACCGTCCATTTAATTTTGTTTATCACTACTTGTTTTTTAGTCACTTTTCATTGTGGGTGCAATTAGTGTATATTCCAATTACTTTTTGCAAGTACCAAAACTTCTTTTGCTAGCTAGTACCAATTTACCTCATTTTTTTTTTTTTTTTTTTTTTATTTTTTTTGTGCAATAAACTGCTCAATTTATTTAATTTTTACAAATCAGATCTTACTCCTAAACCAATATTATTTCATAGTGACTATCTGTCCATTTAACTTTGTTTACCATTACTTAATTTTAGTCCCTTATATATTTTTTTCCTTTATTTTAGCTTTTATAACTACCCTAGTTTATATATTCACAATTGTTAAAATAATCAAGGTGCTATTCTCAGGTGCTAAAGAAAGAATAAGTTCACAATTTTTGCCATTATATTCCAAAGCTCATTTATTTGATTACCACTTTATTGTTCACCCAACTTATATTAGTCCCTTTTATATTATAATTTTTATACTATAATTCTAACTTTAAAGAATTACCTTTATAGTACTACCTACTATCATATTTCCCAAGCTCCATTTTTTGATCATCACTTTTTATTTGTATTAGTCCCTTTTATATTGTCCCCTTTATTTTAGCTTAAAAAAAAAAAAAAAAAAAAACTACCTTAGCTCATTATTTTACATTTGTTAAATTAATTCAGGTGCTATTTTTTAGTTAAGACTATTTACTTTGTTTTATACTTAATTCTAAATATAGATTCACTACAAATCTTGATTTAAAAAGCATTGATCCTGATACCAACCCCTTATTTAATGACTTAAATGAATCAAACATTTACTGTAATTACTACACTGCAGAACAATCAAAGGCACTTCTCAGTGCCAACAACAAAATAACTATCTTTAAACCCACAATATCAGATCTTTAAGCAAGCATTACGATGACCTCATTTGCATTACTAAATTCCTTACATGCCAATATGTCCATCATTACACTAACTGAAACCTGGCTAAAGCCTGATAGTACAGATGTCTATGCCATTCCTGGTTACACAGCCATACACCCCTGTAGGCCAGACCAACAAGGGGGTGGCACAGCCATATACTTCTCAGACCAACTAGAATGTATCACTAATACTTGCACAAGGGAATGAACATGGGGAATATATAAAAGCCAAATTCAAATCCAAATACTACAAAAAACCTCTCACATTGATAAACATCTACAGAGTTCCACAGTCAAAAAATTAGCCAATTTAGTCAAAACCTAGGAAGTATTTATAATGATGCACGCAAAGAACAAAGATCCTTACTACTTCAGGTGACTTTAATATAAATCTCCTGCAAGACCCGGACCCACACGTTACTGAATTCACAAACACAATGAGTAAAATGTATGTTGCTACCCAACAGTAACAAAACCTACAAGAGTTACAGAGACTAGTGTTTCCCTACTTGACCACATCTGGACCAACACCATATCCCCTTTAAAACAGGCATAATTACAGATAATACCACAGAACCCCTACCCTACTTTCCTCATAACAACTCTTGGTAAACTACCCCAGACACTACTAAAGTCACCTTCAGACTTCACAATGAGGCAGCCATTAATAACTTCACAACAGCAGTAGCAAACATTGACTGGGACACTGAGCTAGAAATCTATAAAGATATTGACGAATGTATTAATAATTTTATAAAAAAAGGGCCCAATACCTCTATAAACAAGCACTGCCCCAAAAAACTAAACAGATGACAGCTAAGAGAAATGAACAGTCCCTGGCTAACACCCAGCATTCTCAAATCCATAAAAACAAAACACCAATATGAAAAAAAAGTACAGAATGGGGTCACATAACCAGAGACCAAACAAAACGTTACTCGTCAATCCTAACCAGCTGATAAGAAGGGCAAAAAAATTGTATTATGAGAACAGATTTTTCCAACTTACGAGGTGATATAAAAAAGAGCTGGAAAACCTATCAGAAATTCTGGGAACAAAAAAAATATCACGAAATAGAGAAATAAAATTAGCAAAATCAGATGAACCCCCAACTCCCACCAACAGAAACAGCAAACAGACTCAATGATTTCTTCTCCACTATGGACAAAACCTTGCCAATAAATCCAAAGCTCAGATACCCCACAAAAAGACTACCCCACCGGCAACTACCCGAACACAAATGTTTTCCCAGCTTGACTAACCCATACGAAGTCTCCCTTATTATCAACACAAATTTAAAAAAAACAAGGCAGGAGATTTAAATACCTTACCACCCTTTATATACAAAAAAGGTCACAAGTGCTATCACCAAACATTGCAACACTCTTTAACAAATCCATTGAATCCTCCACCTTCCCTACATACTCAAAATTGCAAGGGTCACCCCCGATCCACAAGGAGGGACCAAACAGAGTTGAATAAAATATAGGCCAATATCCAACTTTCACCTCTCTCAAAAATCTTCGAAAAATTAATTCATAAACGAATCTACTCCTACCTTATCTCCCAAAACATATCAAACCCCTGCCAATTTGGATTCAGGCCTAATAAAAATACTTTTGATGCTATTATACCCCATGCTAGAACATATATTTCACTGCAATAGAGAAAAAGAAGTCCCATGGGGATCTTCATTTACTTACGTAAGCTTTGATACAGTTGACCATGACTTGCTCCCCGTAAATTGTCACACTATGGTATTAGAGGGCACTCCCTAAAACTACCTCAAGTCTTACCTCAGCAACAAAAGCTTTATGTGTACGAAAAGGGGGCAAGCTTTTCCGCAAAACCAATTCATTTGGGTTTGCCCCACGGGGAAAGTGTCCTTGGAAATTTTCTCTTTCTCCTATACTTTTAAATGACCTACAAAGGGCTTTGAAATTTTACTCAACCCACACTTTTTGGGCAGTTGCCATACATACGTCTTCTCCCCCCCCGGCCCCATTAAACGCTACCCAATACTGTAAATCCCCGAATTACAGAAAATATTTCCCCTGGTTGGGGGATAAAAAAAATTGCACTAAACATTGAAAAAACCCTACTTCATTCAGTTTGGTAACGAGCTACAGATGTCCCTCTTAACATAATGAAAAATGGATCACCAATAAAAAACCCTAAAAAAGGGGGAAAAAATTTTGGGGGAATTTCCTCCTTGATAATAAAATAAAATTTCATAACATATCAAAAAAATTTCTAAGAAAATTTCCAAGCTGTAGGCATATATGGGAAAGAAAACGGTACTATCCTCCACAGTCCCCCCTCCGGGCCCTTTTATCACTCTCTTTTTTTCCCCCTATCTCCCCAAAGGGAATTTGGGGCATGGGGCTCAACAAAAATTTAAAACCATCCCCAGACCACAAATTTCCCAAACCCAAAAGGCTGCGTTAGATGAAAACCCAAATTCCCCACTACGGGGCCAGCACACCCCCCAATATTCAATAAAATTAAACCCTTTTCCCCCCATAAAAAAACATCCATCTTTTTACTGAAACCCTATTAAATACATAGAACACTTAACTCTGATATTAACCCTCCCTAAAAACCCCCTCCTTGCCAACCTAAACAGAAAAAATGACCTAAACAAGGCACAGATCACTTTTTGATGTTCCTCGTGTCCATCCACATTTATGAAAAAAACTAAAATGCACATAAAAAAGGGCCCCTTTAAAAATCTGGAATTATTACCTGTAAAATAAAAAAAAACACACCTGTTTATAAATTAAAGTCTCTTCTAAAAAGTTTCCCCCTTTACTCCCCCAAAAACCCCAAAAAATACTGAAAAAATAAACCTTAAAAAATTGTATATTTTAAATGTTTCCCCAAAAATTAAAAATAACAAAATTAATTTTTAAACCAAAAAACCAAATTTATAATTTTTTTAAAATTTTTTTTTAAAATATGCTACCTAACAGAATCTCCATAGGGACTAAATGTACAACAATGCATGAAGCATATGCCCTGTTTTTGTAATACTCATTTGTGCTTTTTTTGTAATCGGGTTTACTTTAAATGTTTTATCATGTTTTAAATTCTTTACTTAGTTAATTTTTAAGAAAAATTTTTTAAGCCACCCCCATAAGGGCTATGATAGTATAAGTGGTTTTGGCATGCTGTCTTTTTTGTATTTTTTTGTCCTCTTTGTGTGCTAAAAATTGAAAAATTAAATACCCTCTGTTCATTAGTCACGTCTCTAGGCCCCCCCTTATATTACTTTTGGGCTTTTTTTTTGATTTTTTTTTCATACAAAAATACAAAATTTACTTTTATGCAGACTATGAAATTACTGAAAAATTTGGTTTTAAAAAAAAATTTCATTTGCACTATGAAAAAAATATTAGACTCCCCAGTTAAAGGGGGTATTGGACGTGTGGTGTGATTTGCTTACTCCTAAAACATTAGTTAAAAATAAACATTTCCGCTACTTTGGCTCAATTTCAGGTCTTTTTTAATCGTGAAAGTAATTTAAAAAACATCTCTATTTCGGGTAATAGGGTTTTTAAATTTTTCACTGAGCCCAAATGAAAAAAATATACATAAATACCCCTCAAAGCGGCGTTTTAATAAAAAAAACCCTCCCAGCACGCAGTGCTGCAGGTTTTTTCTTATGTGGTGCCAATGACCCCCACAGGCCCATTCTCTAAACTTGGAGCCTCCCAGTTTTTCCCCCACTTGATTTTGAACCCACTGAATTTAAAAAAAATTTATAAATATGTCAAAAAAAAGTGGGGGTTTAAGATTTATTACGCCGAAAACAGTAAAAGGGGTTTAAAGGACTACAAATATTTTAAGGAAAGGTAAAATTTAGCATACTGTATTTCATTTTATCACTCTTGGGGCTTTAAACGCCCCCAGTATAATATGGGGGGTTTTGGGGGGGCCAGGGGGTTCCCTCCCTCCGACACCTGACTTCTTCCCAATAAACATACTAACTTTTTTTCCCTACATTAAGACTACAAATTTTTTGAGGTAAAAAAATTAAGTGTGCTGTTTTGTGATTTTTACTTTTTTTTTTGTTTTTAATGTCCGTTTTATTGCTAACTTTTTATCTGGATTTATATGCATTTATAAGGGAAAAAAATGGCATTCGGTTTTCTAGCGATATTCAATTTAAAGAGGTGGCCTGGAACCTAACCCGCCATATAAGTGGGGGGCCCACTGTACCTACTTAAGGGGAGATGAAAAAGTGGGCGCAGTTTTAAGATGACTAACACCCCTGTTTCAGTGGAAACCCCGGGGGTTTTGTTTATTAAATTTATTCCAGGCGTCTGCTTAAAGTCCCAAAAATTTACGAATGGCAAAAACCCTTTTCCCTTTAAAAAATAATGGAAAACCAAAAATTTAAACCCTTCCCCAAAACCCAAAAATTTAAAAAAAAAAAAAAAATTTAAATTAAAAAAAAAATTTACAAAAATCTAGAGAGCTCCTTTTTTTGGCTTTTCTTTTTTAAAACCCCTAAAATGGGAAAACCCAAAAATTTTCATTTTCTGGTTTCCAGCACCCTGCAAACCCCTTTTTCAGGGTTGAAGGGTTTATCCCTAAATGTTTGCACCTTTTCCCACATTTCACAAATTTTCCCTTTAAACTTTGAAAAAGGCACCTTCCCCCCATCTCTCTTCCCCCTCCTCTGGGCAAATTTTCCCCACTGTGCTCTGTTGCTGTTGGGAAACGAAGGTCTTTCGCTCTGTAATGGTTAGCTCTTCATCTTTTTCCTTCCCCCAACTCCCTTCCCCATCCCCAAAAATCCCCATCCAACCCCATGGAATTCCCAATTCCCCAAAAACTTTCCAAAAAACTGGGATAGGCTCCTCAGGGGTTTTGCCCCAACCCTTTTAAAATCCCTCTCTTGTACAAAAATGTGGCCACAATTTTTCCAAACAGAGTTCAAAGTCCTGGAAATCATCCCCCCCAAGCCCTTTCCTATAAAGTTTATGCAATGATGGATACTGGGAAATGATTTTTTCCAGAACTCTTTAGGGCCCCCCCAAATTCCCCCGTTGAGGTCACTTCAGAGAAATTTTTTTTAACCCCTGTTTGGGGTGCAGTTTTTTTTAAGTTTGAAATGGGCCTTTTGGGGGCTATAGGTGGGGGGAGGGGGGTATTTAAATGGGCAAAAAACTTACTTTTGAGAAACAAAAATTTCACCATTTGCTCTTCCTTTTCTGGGGAAAGGCAGGAGCATTGTCCCTTACCCGGAGGCACTTGAGTTCCAATTTATTTTCCCGGGGTATTTCTTCACTGGGGTCAAAAACTTTTAATTTAACCAATTTAAGGAAAATGTCCCCCATCCCCCGCCTTACTGTTAGTCTTTCCCCATCACACACAAAATTTGCCCTTTGGGAACATGTTTTTTTTTTGAACACTCTTTGGGGTTTTCAGAGTGAATCACCAGTTAAAAATTCCTTTGCAATCCCCACTAGCATTTAAATACAAAACATGAGGATTGCCTGTCTCTATAGGCTTGTGTTTGGCAGTGCCTTTCCTCCGGGGTGATGTAATTTCCCCTTTACTTTTTTTTCCATTTTCTTCTGTTTCGTTACAAATGAACCCCTTGTTGGGGGTTTGAATTTTTCGTCTTACTTCCCCTTGAATTCCCTAACATATTTTTCTGCCACTTTTTTTTTTTTCAGGGGGCTGGCAACCCTTTCCATTCCTTACCACTGTGTCGTGGACCCCCGGTTTTCGGCCTTTTTTCCCTTCCAGAAGGTTTGGGCAAAACCAAATGGCTTTAAAACCGAATTAATATTTTCCCATAAGAATTAATGGAAAAACAAATTTAATTTTGTTCTGGAAAAAATATTCACAAAAAAAAAAAAATAAGGGTTTTTTAACAATTATGTAAGTTTTTCATACCTTTATTTAAGGTAATGTTGGCTTTGGAAGATAGGGAAGAGGGGAAAGGGGAGGAGTTGTGTTTGGAAAGGGGGAATCCCCCCATAAAGACTTTAGGTAGCAAAGTCTTCTCTGGGGTTACTTCCCTTTCCTTTTTCTTTTAATTACTAGGACCCGTTGAGAGTCATGGACCCCTGTTTTCCAACAAATCTGTTAAAAGAGGTTGTTTCTGGCATCTCTCTAAGATTTCCTGATGTGGGGTAGGTTTTGTCAAAGAACATGTTTTCGTTAAAGGCTTGTTTCAGCTTGGGTCAGGGTGGTGATTCTCTACAAAAAATTGCACCCCAGTCCACATTGCGCACACCCCTTTAAACTGTCATTTACGGGTACGTACATTCATTACAACCCTAAAAAATTTGTAGTTTAATGTTTGGGGAAGAGGTTTAGTAGTATTTATTTGAGGAAGTCAGGTTTTGGTAGTGGTAGATGTGGGTCAGTCACGTATGTAGCCCCCCAGGTACCCCTACAAAAACTATATTACAATTTCACCCGCCAAAATTATTACATACACAGCCATATTATTACCATGTTCACTGGGTTTAATTGTTTCTAACAACTACCTTTAGATGCCATCATAAACATAGGGAGAAGTAATGAATAATTCATGCCAAGAATGTAAACAAATGCATATGAAGGGCGGTTACTGCACCAGTCGCCAGATTCACAGTTTTCTCTATACGCTGCATCAGAGAAAACGTAATGTTTACTCTCCATCCAATCTCCACTCGATAACATATAAACATTGCATGTTTATATGCTGTTTATATGCTACATGATATGTAACGTGTTTTCTATATAATTTTGAAGAAAAATATCATATATGGATTAATGAAAATGTCTATATTAACATAAATAAGACATTTTAATGTGTCAAAGAGTGATTATTAAATATACATCGCATATAATAAACATTGCATGTTTATATGCTATGTAACATGTTCCTTACATAATTTTGAAGAAGATATAATAGATGGATTAATGAAAATGTCTATACAGTGGACCCTCGACCAACGATGGCATCGATTAACAATAAATTCGACTAGCGATACATTTTAACGCAAAATTTTGCCTCGACTATTTGCGCTAAAAAACCCGACCAACGCTATTCGTTCCATTCGAGACGCGTCCACTTTGGCCTGAGTGCGCCTCACTTGTCCCATGGGTGCCAGTGTTTACAAGCCAGCCAGCCACCGCCGTCGCTTCCAAACATACAATTGGAACATTTCATATTATCACAGCCTTTGTAGTGATTGCACCTGCAATATAAGTCACCATGGGCCCCAAGAAAGCTTCTAGTGCCAACCTACAGCAAAAAGGGTGAGAATTACTATGGAGATGAAGAAAGAGATCATTGCTAAGTATGAAAGTGGAGTGCATGTCTCCGAGCTGGTCAGGTTGTATAGTAAACCCCAATCAACCATTGCTACTATTGTGGGCAAGAAAACGGTCAATCAAGGAAGCTGTTCTTGCCAAAGGTGCAACTATGTTTTCGAAACTGAGATCGCAAGTGATAGAAAAATGTTGAGGAGACTCTTATTGGTGTGGATAAACGAAAAAACAGACAGCAGGAGATAGCATCTCTCAAGCGATCATATGTGAAAAGGCTAGGAAGTTGCATGACGATTTAATTAAAAAAATGCCAGCAAACTAGTGGTGATGTGAGTGAATTAAAGGCCAGCAAGGTTGGTTTGAGAGATTTAAGAAGCGTAGTGGCATTCATAGTGTGATAAGGCATGGTGAGGCTGCCAGTTCGAACCACAAAGCAGCTGAAAAATATGTGCAGGAATTCAAGGAGTACACAGACAGTGAAGGATTGAAACCTGAACAAGTGTTTAATTGTGACGAAACAGGCCTGTTTTGGAAGAAAATGCCAAGCAGGATGTACATTACTGAGGAGGAAAAGGCACTCCCAGGACATAAGCCTATGAAAGACAGGCTTACTCTGTTGATGTGTGCCAATGCTAGTGGTGATTGCAAAGTGAAACCTTTATTGGTGTATCACTCTGAAACTCTCAGTGTTCAGGAAAAACAATGTCCTCAAGGCTAATTTGTGTGTGCTGTGGAGGGCAAACAGTAAGGCATGGGTCACTAGGGACTTTTTCTATGACTGGTTACACCAAGCATTTGCTCCCAATGTGAAAAATTACCTAACTGAAAAGAAATTAAACTTTAAGTGCCTCCTGGTATTAGAAAATGCTCCTGGTCATCCTTCAGACTTGGCAGAAGCGACTTTCTAGGGACATGAGCTTCATTAAGGTGAAGTTTTTGCCTCCTAATACCACTCCTCTCCTGCAGCCCATGGACCAGCAGGTCATTTCCAACTTCAAGAAACTGTACACAAAAACCTATGTTTGAAAGGTGCTTTGTAGTGACCTCAGAAAACTCAACTGACTCTAAGAAGTTTTGGAAAGATCACTTTACCATCCTCAATTGTTTAAACATTATAGGTAAGGCTTGGGAGGAAGTGACTAAGAGGACCTTGAACTCTGCTTGGAAAAAAACTGTGGCCAGAATGTGTAGACAAAAGGGATTTTGAAGGGTTTGAGGCTAACCCTGAGAATCCTATGCCAGTTGAGGAATCCATTGTGGCATTGGGGAAGTCCTTGGGGTTGGAGGTTAGTGGGGAGGATGTGGAAAAGTTGTTGGAGGAGGACAATGAAGAACTAACCACTGATGAGCTGCTAGATCATCTTCATCAGCATGAGGCCACACCTGAGGAAACTGCTTCGGAGGAGGGGATAGAGAAATTGAAGAAGTTGCTACTTCTAAGATTAAGGAAATCTGTGCAATGTGGCTTAAAGTGCAAACCTTTATGGATGAAAATCACCCTGACACAGCTACTGCAAGCCGTGTTGGCAACCTGTACACTGACAATGTTGTGAAACACTTTAGAAATGTCATAAAGGAACGGGAGGTACAGGCCTCTGTGGACAGATATGTTGTGCGACAGAAATCCAGTGACTCTGAAGCTGGTCCTAGTGGCATTAAAAGAACAAGGGAAGTAACCCCGGAAAAAGACTTGCTACCTCAAGTCCTAATGGAAGGGGATTCCCCTTCTAAACACTAAGAAGATCAACACTCTCCCCTCCTCCCATCCCATCAATCATCACCAGATCTTCAATAAAGGTAAGTGTCATGTAACTGTGCATGTCTTCTTCAGTTTATGTGTATTAAAATTAATATTTCATGTGGTAAAAATTTTTTTTTTCAATACTTTGGGGTGTCAGGAACGGATTAATTTGATTTCCATTATTTCTTATGGGGAAAATTAACTCGACAAACAATAATTTCGATTAACGATGAGCTCTCAGGAACGGATTAATATCGCTGGTCGAGGGTCCACTGTATTAACGTAAAATAAGACATTTAATATACCAGTGATTATTATTAAATATACACTGAATATAAACACTGCATGTTTTCATATACATGTACTATGTAACGGTTTCTTTGGGCCCATGTTGCTTATTTTGCAGTTGTACTCAATCAATATCCACAAAAAACAATGGATTATAGCAAAATGTTTGGATGAATGAGCAGAAGCTACCTCACTGGCCCAGAGACAAAGCCAAACTGACTCGCAAGCGGCCCCAGCCAGCGGATGGGTGCCTCCCAAATGGCCGATAACCGAATAACGGCCAATAACCGGGCACCGAAAAACCGGCCGATAACCGAGTTGGCCGATAACTGAACCACTGTATTCCACTACGCTTCTTATAGCTATTCAAACGAGCCTTTTGCTGGCCTTAAAATAAAATTCAGCACTCATTGCAGGCATTTTTTTAATG